>CM062816.1:1249847431-1250078252 GCA_031772625.1 Pinus tabuliformis | reverse complement strand
TCAAATCACAATTACAGTTTCAACAGTCTGCCCACCCAATGTACCTAACACAAAAACAACTACTCAGTCCAACCATTTTCAACAAAGAAAACATTCAGCAAATTCACCAAATTGACTGTGAAGAGCTGAGCAAGCTGAAGATGAAATCATACAACTCAAAGACAATCTTCTTCCAGCAGGCCTTACCCCACTAGAGGACATTTTTGACTCAAATGATGTCCCCAGAAACCAAAGATGCAGCCATTAGATGCAACAATTGAAGAATGTAACATTGGTACCACTGACAAGCCTAAAATAATAAAGCTGTCTGCTGCTTTGCCCCCTGATAAAAAACCCAAATATGTTGATCTCTTTAAAGAATTCCAAGATGTCTTTGCCTGGGGTTATGAAGACTTGAAGTCTTATGATACCTCTGTTATCCAGCACACCATTCCCCTCAAGCCTGATCAAAAACCATTCAAACAGAAATTGAGAAGAATCAATCCTGTGCTTCTTCCTTCCATTGAAAAGGAATTACAAAAAATGTTCAAAGCTGGATCATAGCACCAATCAGGTTTTCTGAGTGGATTTCAAATTTGGTCCCTACAAGAAAGAAAACTGGTGAGATTAGACTTTGTGTAGACTTAAGAAATTTGAACCTAGTGTCACTCAAAGACAATTATCCCTTACCCAAAATGGACCACATCCTTCAAAGAGTAGTAGGAGCCTCAAGAATATCATTGTTGGATGGCTTCTCAGGTTTCAATCAAATCCTGGTACACCCTGATGATCAAGACAAGACTGCATTTACTACCCCATGGGGTACTTTCAAGTATGTGAAGATGCCTTTGGATTGAAAAATGCAGGGGCAACATTTCAGAGAGCAATGGACATTGCTTTTGCAAAGGAAATTCATGATTTCTTGGTCATTTACTTAGATGATCTTACACCCTTTTCAAATCTGACCAAGACACTTGAAACATCTGAGACAAATCTTCATAACATGCAGGAAATATGGTATTTCCTTAAACCCCAAGAAGTCTTTATTTGGTTTAGAAGAAGGGAAACTTCTAGGACACATCATTTCGAAAGATGGCATAAGAATTGATCCAGATAGGATACAAGCTATCCTACAAATGCCTCACCCAAGGAATGTCAAAGAGCTGCAAGGATTCTTGGGAAAAATCAACTTTTTGAGAAGGTTTATCCCAAATTTAGCAGAGTTAATCAGATTATTAAACAATATGCTAAAGAAAGATTCAAAGGTCAAATGGACTGTTGAAGCAAAACAAGCTTTTGAAAGTATAAAATTGGCCTTGACTCAAACCCCAGTGTTAACTAACCCTCAGTTTGACAGAGACTTCATCATTTTCTCCTTTGCCTCCCAACACACTATTGCTGCTGTTTTATTGCAGAAAGATACCAAGGGAATGAAAAGCCCATTGCTTTTTTCAGCAGAGCTCTTAGGGATTCCCCCTAAAGTACCAAATAATGGAGAAACAAGCCTATGCCTTGATCAAAACCATCAAAGACTTTAGGATTTACATCCTTTACTCCCATGTTGTAGCTTATGTACCAAGTCCTATTGTCAAAGACATTCTCACACAAGAAAACTTAGAGGGAAGGAGAGGAAAATGGATTGCAAACATACTTGAATTTGACATTGAAATAAAGCCTACAAAGCTGATAAAAGGGCAAGGTTTTGGCCAAGTTAATGACAGAAGCAAATTTCCAAGCTTTAGATATCAACCAAATGGACAGTGAAACAGAGCTGGCGACTCCAAAGATCAATATAGCTTTGAACAATCTCCCTGGTACTCTGATATCTGTTATGTGTTACAAAACCTGTGTGCTCCCCCAGGACTGTCCAGAACCAAGTCTAGGTTCCTAAAAATGAAAACATCTAAATTTTGTGTGATAGATGAGAATCTACTCTGGAAAAACCATGAAGGTATTCTGCTACACTGTCTTCTTGAGAGTGAAACTGACAATATTATGCAAGAATTCCATGCTGGAGACTGTGGTGGACATTTGTACTGGAAGTCCACTGTGGACAAGATATTAAGGGCTGGTTATTACTGGCCCACTATGTTCTCAGATATGAAGAAATTCACAACATCATGCCACAAGTGCCAACTGTTTGAAGGCAAAAGACAATTGCTGCCACTCCCTTTGAGGCCCATTGCAACAGAGAGACCTTTTCAACAATGGGGCTTGGATTTCATTGGAGAAATTCACCCCTCATCTTCAGGACAACACAGATGGATTCTAACAGCAACAGACTACTTCACCAAGTGGATTGAAGCTGCCCCATGCAGACAAGCAAATGATCCAGTAATCATTCAATTTTTGGAGAACAATATACTGGCTAGATTTGGCTGCCCAGACAAGATAATAACAGACAATGCTGCTGCCTTCAGATCCAAGAAGATGGTAAACTTTTGCCAGAAATTTCACATTACTTTGGGCCATTCTACAGCTTACTATCCTCAAGGAAATGGTCTCGCTGAATCATCAAACAAAAGCCTGATAAACATCATAAAGAAAGTGCTGGAAGAGAACAAAAAGAACTGGCATAAGAAACTATTAAATGCTTTATGGGCAGACAGATTAACCACCAAAAGATCAATTGGGACTAGCCCATATGAGTTAGTCTATGGATTAGAGGCCAGATTTCCTTCATCACTAGGAGTGCCAGTTATGAAACTTCTACAAGAAAGCCAAGCAGAGCCAAATGACATGCAAAGAAGGATTAACCAGATAATTTGTCTACAGCAGACCAGAGAACAAGTTTTCAGCAGAGTGCAGATACTACAAGAGAAACTGAAAAAGGCCTTTGACAGAAGAACTAAAGCTAAAGATTTCAATGTGGGGGACAAAGTTTTAAAGTGGGATGCAAGAAGAGAAGAGAAAGGAAAACATGGGAAGTTTGATTCTTTATGGAAAGGACCATTTGCTGTCCAAGCAGTACAAGGTAATAACACCTACTTCCTAAAAAAGCTTGACTATGACTGAGCTGGATGAAGGTCCTGTCAATGGCAGGATGCTCAAGCACTATTTTGACTGTTCACTATGATAGAAATTCAGAGGTTCATTGTATATATATGCAATTGTACATATTCTCTTGTGATTTAAATTGTATAAAGAGGTTTTCCCAAATGCTGCACCTAGCAGCAACAGGCAGATAGAATCAGAGGTTCTCCAAGAAAGAAGCACACTATTTTGACAGATTATATGCAGCAGATTTTAAAGACAAAGATGGGCAGTCCTGCAACAAGGCAATCTGACCTGCTGTTCTTGGTCTTTCAAAAGAAAAACCATCCCCATGTGGAGCCACTGTTGGATACCTATAGTAATAGGTTTCATATTTCATGATTGGCAAGAGAAAAGCCAAATATGCTCTGCTTTGGTATCCCAAAGATCCCATATTTCCTAGAGAGCAAGAGCTGGGTAAGTGTTTCAAGTATTGAGGACCTTATTTCAATTTTTGTGGATGATTCAACAGTTTAATCTGGATCATGCCATGTTTCAATTTTGAGTTGTAGAATAGAGAAAGAGGTATGTCCAAACAGCTTAATCTTGGCAGACAAGTAGCTTAGGTAGAGAAGCAAAGGTTCCCAAAAGTTTAATCTGGGACCTTGGAGGACATAAGGGTAGAAGTAGATAGAGAAAAAGAGGAAAAAGCCAAAGAAAAGAAAAGGCAATTGAGGGTTGCAAGTTCAAGTGCCCCTCCAAGAAGAAACAAAAAATGCTAGGCAAAATAGTTGGGTAGGCAGTTGTGGTTGCAGAAAGAATATGATCACCATTACACAAGTATCCATAGGTCTCTTGCCAAGGCAATCGATCTATCAGCAAGCAAAGTGGTGAATTCCATAAAATTACAGCAAAGAGCATCACTAACTTCTTCTCTTTCCCTCTCTACTCCATCACTAACACTCCCTTTCTAAATCCCCCTCCTTCATTCATATTAACTCCTAATTCTACTATATAACATCCCTTATCTTACCCCTACCCCTAATAGTATTAACACTAAGGTGTATAAAACCCCAAATCTTATGTATATTCCCTCCCCTAGGCATAATAGCCGTGTATTTTTCAAAAAAGGGACCAAATGGCATCTGGCCACTTTGGTGAACCTATTCCACCCACTTCCCTTTTGCTGCAAGACAATTTGCCTTCAAATCACCTCTGCATTGCTAAAACCCACTTTCCGAACCCATTTTGCCTATAAAACCTTTGCAAAGGTCAAATGCCCGCCTCTGGCACGTTTCCCAATCCTACCGCATTGTGGTTTAATCGAAACATTTGAAAAAACCCACATAAAACCCACAAATTTTGATTTTTCCGCCCATAATATCAAAGGCGCATGTTACCCCTCCGCCAGCCGTCGGATCAAGCCCACCAGATCCGACGGCCTACAGCAATATCGGAGCGCCTCCCGTGACCGCACGTTAACTTCCGGGGAAGTGACGTTGCGCCTTGTCACGCCTCCTCCACGCGTCGGGCGTTAAACTATCTCAGAGCCCGCTCTGACATCCTCCGCGCCGTACCTTAACCGCCCCGGGAGACTGCAACGGTTAAGGCCTTAACCGTGACCGCTGCACATTAAACCGCCACCTACCCGCCGTTAATTCACCACCACGTCGTTGCTTGCCCGTACCCGCTTATATTATTGGCCCACCTCACTGCTGACTGGGCTGCCACCTCGCCTAAACCTTTGACCAGTCGCCCACCGCCACGTCGCCCGATGACGTCAGCTGACGTCACCTCACCATGACCCACCAATGACGTCATGCTGACGTCAGCAGAAAAAAGCGCCAAATGGTAAAATGAGCCATATTTACCAAATTTTCCCGTATTTTTGCCATTTACACTGTGTTTTTACTGAGCGCTCTGCTTGACCGTTTGAGCTCGAATTTTCGCCAACCAGTTGATTTGCCCGGGCGACCTCCTCAAAAAGCACCTGTGCACCTGTGTTTCAACCTCTGCTCGTCGAATTACAGGTATTTAGACCATTTCGCCCTCCATACGACCTTCATTAAGCTCAAAATTGCTCACAGGGATAATAGGACCATAAAGACTAGATTTACACCGTTCATTCCCTTTCATTCATCCAGCATTGTCACTGTGAGGGCCAAGAAACGCTGGCAGAGCTCTAAAAACCTGCAATTCTCATTAAACCTCTGTAATTCTGCGTTTTCCCGGCAGAAATTGCTAATAGACATATTCCACCCTGTTAGAGAGTTCAGTCACACCACAGAGAGGTTCTATCGCTAGAATCCAGTAGTATTTCAATTGCTACTGAGAGAATTCCCCTTCAACATTCAAAACCTCAAACTGTATCCATAGAAGATTGCCTCCAGACTGTGTTTTCACCATTCCACCTGTCTATTTGCAATTCTAGTAACTTGAACAGCTATGGAGACCCCTATTGCACTAAACATTAAGCCCATCAATGCACCTCACCAAGAACTAGCATGGAAAGCCCTGGGAGACATGGACTACCAAATGCTGGATTGGTTTCCTATGGGAACCAAGTATAATGTGTTAATGCTGAATGAACTAAGAGCCCAGCACCTCAGTGGAGCAGATATCTTGGGGATTTGGGAGTCAAATTTGCCCATATACAACCTTCCCCAAGTCAATCCAATGCCAGAGCTCATTTACAGCTGCCAGGAATGCTATGACCCCAGCCAAAGGGCAGTCATAAGCCCACAGGCCTAGTCCTGTTCCAGATCACCCCAGAGAGCATAAACCAGATGCTGCACTTCAATACAGCCAAGAAATTGACCCCTCTGTCCATGCAGAATCTGATTAACACAGGGATCAAGCTGTCCAGTGACCAGATTATCAAAATCAACCAACTGTTTGTCATATCAGGCTCTGAAACAGTCAGAACCCCTCCTATTGGGTACCATTGTCTGAATGAGTTGGGCAGAATGCTGGTGGACCTAATTAGCTATGTCCTAGGGTTCAGGGGCTGGAAGATGTAGATGAAAGTATAATGGCAATGCTGTCCATGTTTGCCCCTGGTAAGCCTCCAGCTGTGCAATATGATTATGCAACGTACATAGCAGAGAAAATCCATGATCAGTTCATGAATTTGAAAAGGGAGAGACTGTTTAGGTACTCCTCATATATCTATCATTTATTTCTTTTCTATCAGCCAGCTACCTTCTCAGTTCCTTTGAGGCCACTCAATGCCCAAGGAAGCCCAAGATCAGTTGTTTTCTGGACCTCTGTGTTTCATTTTACCTCAGTATCACCCTATACATACTGTGAGTTCATTGATCTATTTGTTCATCCGGCCCTAACAGTTCTGCAAGGTACTCCTCCTCCTAGATTAACCGATGAAATGAGGAGGATTCTACATCTGAACAAATCCTACAATATTGGCAACTGGTACTTCTACCAGAACCACACAGTCATTAGGATATATGGCTGTGAATTGAACCCATTTAGATTGCCAAGGTATGTCCCCATGAGGCTTTTTGCCCTGGAGTATTTCAGGCAGTTTGGGAACTCAGATTACCTTCACTTTTAGAGTAGAAACAAGAAGTCACAATTGAAGGTAAGAAGTCAGCTAGGTTCCTTCCTGTATAACAAGAAAGAGGAAGGATGGAAAGAGGCACACAGCATGCTGGAAGGCCTCAGATTGCAGACCAGTTTTGAGTGGATTCCTTATGACCCCAATCATAGTATTTCCCTCAGGAGAATTAGATACAGACTGGGCAACTATGCACATAAAAGACAACCGGAAATAGAAAAGTATGCCAATGCACTAGATTGGGAAGAGGGTACACTAATAGAACAACTCACTGAGGTAGAATTGCTTGAGAAAGAAGCCAGGAATGTACAAAAGGAAACTGACTTGGAAACTTGTGCACAGGTGCCCCACTCTTACAGAAAGCAAAGTGGAACAGCTGCTGGATCTTCAGCAGCACAGCAGCAAACCACTGAGAAGACATCCCAGGCAGCAAGCAAAGACAAAGGTAAACAGGTGGAACAGCCACCTGTATTGACAGAGGAACAAGTGGACACCTTGCTACAGCAGCAAGAAGAAATGGAACAGCAGGAACTGGGGCAGCAACAAGAAAAGGCACAGTCCAGTGAACAGCCCTTGCAGCAGGAAAAGGGGACAGATCAACCTGGCAATACTGAGCAGCAACCTCAAACAAATGTGCCTCCCAGGACAGACACCAATATAGACACATCAGTCCTCCAAACACCACAAAAGGAGGATGTGACAAGGAAAAGAGAGAGAGAGACCCCCCACACCTCATCTTTCATCAGGGGTGAGAAGAGACAGAGACTGAATGACTCCCAAGAGGAGGACATAGCAGTAAGGCAAGCCATGGGCATGGGCCCACCCAGTGGAGAACTTTCGGCCAGCTCATCCCAACGAGGACATGACATGAGTATGGGAGGAGAGGTCAGCTCCTCAGGTCAAACAAGAAAGGGGCAGTCAAGTATAAAACAGCAATTCATTGACATCAAGAGGAGGAGTGATCCCATAAAAGTGCAGCTGTACGATCACTTGCTGAACCTAGCTCCTAGCAACCAGCAAAGACTCATGTCTGCTTTCGATGTGAGCGAAGGCAAAATGATAATGAGCCACTTCATGCCTACAACTTTGCAGCCTCAGTCCACCTCAGACTATCTAAGAACCAACATGGAGGTTCTTGCCAAAGACATACACCCCATGGACAAGATTGAACTACATAAGCAGACTGGTGAAATGGTGTATGCCTCCCTGGCAGATGAGACATTGGAGAATTATAAATTAAAGAGCAGCCTGGACAACACAGCTTCTCAGCTGGAGTTAGAAAGAGCTTCATCACAGGCCAAGGACAATAGGATTAAGTCCTTGGAAGAGGTAATCATAGAGATAGGGCATGACCCTAAAGATGTCAAAGGCATTCAAGAGCTCCTGAAGATAAGGGATGCAGACATGGCAGCCCTAAGAAGGAAAATCAAACTCCCGGCCACCATCCACCCACAGACAGATGAAGTTGCCCAGCAAAGGCAAGAGAAAGATGCTACAGATCTGCTGGTATCCCTATACAAAGAGCTGGTTAGGACTCAAGACCAGCTGGGACAAACTGAAGCTGCAAAGGCAGCACTGCAAGAAACCCTGAAGAAAAGAGAAGAGGGCCAACCCTCCCAGCCTCCTCCTGTCATAATAAATCTTGAGGAAATCCCTCCAAAGACTACTCCCCCCCCTCAGCAAACAGAAGCTACAGCACCATCCACAGCAGCAACAACTACAACATCAGAACAGGCTGCTAGCTTAGACATGCAAAAGCTGCAAGCTGAGATCCAAGCCATGGAATCTCAAATCAAAGAGCTGGATGAGCTTAAGAAAACCTTGACTAAGGTAAATGAAAGGTTTGACAAGAGCAAACAGAATGAGGCAGCCAAGGACAGAGAGGTAAAAGCTCTTAAGAGAAGAATTGCTGAACTAGAGAAGGAGCTTGCACTAGAAAAGGTGACAGCTGAAATGAAAGCAGTGCTATGGAGCAACATTGGAAGGTCCATTGCCAAACAGTGGCAATATATTGAGACCATGGATGAGCAAATGGTGCTCATCACTAAAGCAAACAAAGAAATACAGAGAGCCAGGGCGAGCCTTGGACACATGCCAGAAGCTGCTACAAGGATAATCAACACTCTGAACTATAAGACTAGCTCTCAATTAGCTGTCATGGGAATCACTAACAGGACAGAAGCAATTGCTGTAGCAAAGAGAGTCGTTACATTGAGGAACTTGGTTGGAACACTGGAGAGGAGGACACAGGATATGCAAACTGAAATCAACAGATTCCTGGAAAAATTCGTGGCACTACAGAACAGAGGCCTCCCCAGCATTTTAAGCAGTGTAGGAAGACTGCTCACATTAGAGAATTACAACAAGAGAATTGATGCCCAGGCAGTAGCAGAGATTGCACAACCGCCCAGCACTTCAGCAGAACCAGGGCCAGCCACCGGGCAAAGTATGTATGACAGAGTGGAGAACCTGTTTTTCCTCATGAATGAAGTTGACCATCTGTTTGATACACCACCTAACTTCTTCAAATTTACAGAAGCAGATGAAACTCTGGGTGCAATCTTAGCACACCAGCTGCCCACACAGGATGCCTGGAGAAATTTGACACAAACAGTTCTGTCAGGCCAGAATCAGTAACGCTATTTCTACAGGCAAATAAGCATACATGCGCGGGCACAGTTTTGAGGAAGGATAGATACAGGGAAGAAGCAGAGGCTGAGCCAACTCAGCTGGACCATTGACTCACCACAAGCAACAGTCACAGTCACAGGTGACAAGTCCAAAGCACAGCGTACAAAGCATTAAAGACAGATGTTCCAGCATTTACTCAGAATATTTCGACCGACTTAGCTGTCTCCAAAGGCTAAAATATCTTCTGACAGAGCATTAAAATGCCTGTACTCTGTATTCAATGTTGCATTAGATTTTGGCCATAATATCTTAAGTAGTTGGTAAGAAAGTAAAATCTGAGATAACTCATGACTCAGATATTTTTGTAAATGACCGCAAGTATATATTCACCCTTCACAGCAGTGAAAGGGGTTGTTGTTATTTTCTTTGGAAAAGCTCTAGCTCATTGTAATATTTTCAGAGAATTAATACAAAGGAAGAATGGAATTTCCAAGGCTTGGTGTTCTTTGATGTATGGTGGTGAGAGATGAATGTTACAGGATTCCAGGGTGTTCCATAAAACAGCAAGTATTCTCAAATCTCTTTGTCATGTGTTTTTGAGTCTTTTGTTCTCTTTTGTTGTTTAAATGTTTTTACACTTGATAGCAAGGTGAAAGGATAGTCCCAGGATTTAACAATGTTTACCCTGGACTCAAACTGAGCTATTATACATGTTTTCCTCAGATACAGTGACAGAATTGTAATTCTTAATTGCTGCATTTCAAAACTGTGTCTTTTACTGTGACAGTCATTCTCAGGGATTCAATTTTGCCCCTAAGACCTCTGTTTTCTCCTCTTAAAGCTGTTTGTTGGGAACATATAGATAACAAGTGAAAATTCTTAAATGCTTTCACTGTTGTATTACCTGTTTCCAGTAATTTAATCAAAAACCTGTTCTATTAAGCACTCTAATGGCCCTGTAAGTTCCATCTTTCATCTCAAAGTTTCAAACACTTGTAGCCACAGACTCCATTGCCCAATGGTACTCAACCTCTCTGAAAACTACATCAATAGAATCTAAAAGGAGTTTCATCAACCAAAACATAAACAAAAAAAAAAATCAGTACATAATAGCTAGCCTAAAACCCTATAACAAGCAGTTGTAAATCATAAAGAGAGAGCCCTCTCTGATCACAGTTTGGCTAGGAACAGTGATCCAAAGATTGGTTAGTGGTTACCCCGGCCGTATTCCCTTGGGAGTCATAGGGAACAACCTGGGTGTTAACAACTTCCATTCACCTTTCCTGGGAAGGGTTCTCCATTTAACTTGACCATTTGTACCACTCCTCCATTGGTAATCTCACTAATAACATAAGGCCCTAACTAGTGCATCATGAATTTTCCTGGAAATTTATCAAACTTGCTATCATACAAAAAAATTAGATCATTTACCTTGAATGTGCGCAACTTGATGTGTCGATCATGTCATGCCTTTTCACGCTGCTTTTGGACTTGCTGGTGAAATCCAGCGAAAAATATTTCTTCTTCGAGCTCATCTAACTATGTGAGCCTCTTTTCCAGGGCTCCGCAATCTATCATACCTGTGAGCGCTACTATGTGCAGACTAGGCACAATGTATTCCATATGCATTATGGCTTCCACACCATAGACAAGCCTAAAAGGGGTTTGTCCCATCAACTTCTTGCATGTCATCCGATAAGCCCACAATACTATAGGTATGTGTAGGTCCCAATCACTTCGCTGAGCATTGCAAACCTTGGTCTGCCCATTTTCAAGCACTTTGTTGAATGCCTCCACTATCCTGTTAGCCTGTGGGTGATAAGGTGTGATCTTCTGGTGATATACCTGAAATTATTCTATTAGTGCGCTGCTCATCTCATTCATGAAGTGCGTACCATGATCACTGATCAAGATCCTTGGACATCCAAATCGCATCAGTGCATGCTCAAATAGGAACTTCGCAATCATCGTGCCCGTGCAATCCTTCATCGGCTGTGCTTCCACCCAACGAGTCAAATACTTAGTCACAGTGATAATGTACCTTACTCATGTCTTCCCTTGTGGCTGAATGGATCCTACAAAATCTATTGCCCACTTCTCGAAGGGTTGCAACGTCATTTGTGGATTCAAAGGCATTTCATCCCTCTGCGATGGCTTGCCCATTCTTTGACATACATCACATGCCTTGCAATATGCTTTTGAATCTTGATGAAGGGTTTGGCACCACAACCCTGAGCGTAGAATCTTATACGCGGTTGCTCTCCCTGCATAATGTCCCCCTGTGGCAACCCCATGAGCATCCGTGAGGATGTTGCTTTGTTTGAACTCAGGTACATACCATCACAATATCTCATCAGTCCCCATCTTGTATAGATGCCCAATAATGACAGAAAAATCTATTGCACGCACCACTAATTCCTTCTTTTTCTCGACAGAGTATCCTTTCGGTGCAGTTCCTGTTATTAGGAAGTGTATTATATCCTCAAAATGACTATTTGCGACACATACTGCAAATAGTTGCGTGTCAGGAAATCCTTCTTCCAAGTTAGTAGGTTCCTCCCCTATTTCGATGTGTGACAAATGGTCTGGTCCCATGTTCAATCGTCAAGGCTTCACAACAACCTCAAAATCATACTCTTGGAACAACAAGAACCATCTGCAGATTCGCCCCCCAAACACAGGCTTATTGACCAGGTACTTCATCATGGAGTGATCCGTATACATCTTAAAATGGCCTCGTAGCAACTAGTGCAAGTACTTATGGAGCACATACACCATAGCTAGCCCCTCGCATTAAGTGGTAGAATAGTTCTTCTCTACTTTGGATAATATGCGGCTTGTGAACACGATAGGATGGTCCAAGCCTTCTCCACCAGCTTGTGTTAGTACTAACCCCAGTGCTATACATGACCCGTCGACGTGTGCATGAAACTCTTTCTTCTAGTTCAAGAAGATTAGAATCGGCGTGGTAACCATATTTTCTTTCAATATATCCAAGCTTTTCTTACAGTCATCATTCCAATAGAATGTGACATCCTTCTTCAACAATTTTTCAATAGGCATGGTGATCTGGGCATAGGTTTTGATAAACTTTCTGTAATATCCTCTATGTCCTAGAGTAGTGCGTAGCTGTTTCACACTCCTCGGCCCTTCCAAGTTCAATATCAGCACAATCTTCACAGGATCTACCATCATTCCTTGTCTGCAAACCACATGCCCGAATAGGTTCCCAAAAGGAACGAAAAATAGACACTTCTTGAGATTGAGCACGATCTAGTATCTTCAACAAGTATCCAGCATCAGGCGCAAGCTTGCTACATGGCGTTTAACCATCCCAAACATAGTCTAGTAATCAAAATATACCTCCAGGAACTTATGAATAAATTCCTCGAATGCCAACATAAAAATGTGTGAAAAGATTGCAGGTGCATTCTTCAATCCAAATGACATTACCGTGTATTGAAAGAAACCCCACTCAGTCATGAAGGTTGTCTTGCTCTTATCCTCCAATGCGATTTTGATTTGGTTGCACCTAGAGAACCCTTTAGTGAAGAATTATGCTTCCTATCCACCTACATTGTTCAACACTTCATCCGTTAACGGAGTCGGGAAAGGATCATGCACACAAGCGTCATTCAATTTTATGAGATCCACACATATCCTTATCTCATCCTTCTGCTTCTTCTCTTGCACCACCATTGGGCTTACCCAATCAGATTCTTCCATAGGATCAATGATGCCCGCTACTAGCATCTTGTATAGCTCTAAGCAAACCTTCTCCTTGTATTTCAGATTGAGACGTTAAGGCCTTTGCTTAACTGGCTTCGCGTCGGGCTTTAACATAATCTTCATCATTCCTAGGTCCCTGATTATTCCTTTTAGATCCACAAACTTGGTGGGGAATAAGTCCTAGTATTTGTAGAGAAATTCAGTGAACTTATCCATTGTCGCTTCATCATAGCAGTCTCCAATCTTCACGAATTTGGGTTTTGCATCCATACCAATGTTCACTTGTTTCGTTTTCACCGACAGGGTTATATCAAGGATCTTAATCTACAGTCCTTGAACCTCGCAGTGGCCTTCTGTTTCTAGAATGTTAATCTTCTGTAGATCCTCATCCTCTACTTCAGCAGTTACGTTATAACATTTGAGCATGCTACTCAGCTGAGTATCCCATTCAAACTGAATCAAGTCTAAAGGATCATGCGGTATCCTAAATATAGCTACCTTCACCTCTTGTAGCGCTTCATCAATACTGTCAAACCTGTCTTCAAAACTGAATGTCATCATGAATCCTTCGCACACGATATCCCATTCGCCTGTCCCATGGTGGAGCTCTATTTCTATATACCAATTCATTGGGATAACATCTAGGGTATGATAGAACAGGTGCACCCACTTAGGTTGGGGCTTTTCTCCATAAGCCTGTGTCCATTGGCCAGATACACACATGGATCATTCTGCCCATCATACTTGTTTGTTAGTCACATCTTATTCTTCCCAAATTGTGTTCTCATCATCCTCCTAAATTTGTGCCAATCATCAAAGCTTCCCTTGTGTGTACCCCACCATCTTGCGGGTGTAACGCGTAGTTCCCAGTCCAAGGCTTGGAAGCGCTGCTTTTCTAGTACCTCCCTTTCAAATGCATCCAAAAAGATATCTACCTCTTTCATACCATCATAAATAGGTAGATTTCTTACCTCTGATGACACATAGTGCAGCGACCGGGTCATCATGTTGCAATTCAATGTAGTTACTTCATGTAACTGTTTCTGCCAATGTTCTATTTCTTCATCGGAGTCCAACTTGTAGGAACTCTCACGATCCCATGTAATCTATCCATCTGCAGTGGGATTCACCCAATCTTGGTCTCGCATTGTTATCCTATAGATATAGTCCAGGTCGTCATCACTCTCATAATCATGGATAGGTTCAGTATAGCACGATCCTTCAGCAGGATGGAGGGGTCCTATTATGCGCAGTCATTTCTGATGAGCCCCAAAAATGGGTAAATTATTGGGCTCATTTTGCCTATTATTAATCCACCATTCTTCATATTTTATGCATGATTTTGAGTATATTTATGTTAACTCAATGAATGAGAATAGTCACTTGACCATGAAGTCTAATACGTGTTTATTGTAGATTTTTGGACAACTTTTGGACTAAGGTCAAGCATTTATGAGCCAGTTGACAGCCAAATACAAGGGAACAAGGCTAAGGATTTGTAGGAAGGGTGTCTCCTACACTAAATGGCCTCTTCCTCGAGTTCTCCACCATCAGCTCAGAGTTGAGCAACCCACCAAAGATGATTCCCAAGGGCAGCCGAGCAGATTTTGTGAAGTGGCTGAGTACTTGCTTTTTTGAGCAGCCAAGCGCCTTGAGTTAAGGAGGACTATTGGAGGTCCTCGTAGTGCATAAGTAGGAAGGCTTCTAGCCTTCATAGTTTAGTTCTGGAACATTTGTATTTTCGCACTTTAGTGCTGCTCTGCCTTCCATCCCATTTTGGAGCTTTTGCTATAAACATTTTTGTGACATGGTTATTTTTTGAGTAATGGAGATCAGTTTCATTTCACATCAGCTCTGAGCTTCTTCTTAGAAGGCTGTATCTCTTAGGTTTGGGCCCAACCTAAGCGCCAGTACCTCCTTGGTGTACTTTTATATGTTTTTGTTGCACTAAAGGAATAATTTCTGCTAGTAGATTAAAATCTTGCTTGGTTACTTAGGTCATTTTTGATGGTTGAAATAGCTTTTCATGCTTCAGGTTGATTTGATAGGTTGATAACAGAGAATATCTTCAAAAAATGCCATCAAGAAACCCTTGATCTCACCTCTCCCTCCTTGGGACCATGAGCTAAGACCAAGGCGTCCTTACTGCCACAAAAACACTATTCTTGCTTCTTTATGCAATTGCTAGTGTTAGATTCTTAGTTGCAAAAGTTGATACTAGTTGTGATTACATGCTTAGATCTGTTCTTGCTTATTTTTCACAGTTAACTTACATGATTTTCTCCCAATAAATTTCTATTCATCATGGTTGTTGTTTTGTAGGTCAAATTAGGTCAAAATAGCTAGATCTTTGGTTTGCATAGTCTTTGTTTGGTTAGTTTTGGAAAATAGTGTGCAGAACACCTATGATACCTCCCTACCTACCATTCCTCTATCATACCACCTGCTCCAACCCCTAATTCCAAATCCCTTCCCTTCACTCGCCACACTCTTCCAATTTGACCTAATTTCTACATTTTTGTGCAACATTGCTCTATCCATCCTTGAACAAATCCAACCATCCTCATCACTCCTCAGCTTCATTCACCAGGTCCTAGACCTATTCAAATCCTCATCCAACCTCCATCTCCACTTTTCCACCTTTCTTCCACCATCAACCCTCCAAAATCCTCTTTCGGATCATCCTGTAGAACACCCTGTAAAACATCTTGTAGAACCCCTGCAGACTTCCTGTAGAAGTTCACGAGAGCGGATTTTCGAGATCTGATCACTGTGAAACTCTTTATAAGGGTATTAGGGACCCCTTAGGTCCTCTTCTCACCTTCCCAATCTTTAGCAAGCACCTACCCCATTTCCTTTCACCCATCAACCTCTGCACAGTAAAAAACAGTTAAAGCACATGCATAATAATTTTACAAGATTACTCAAAAATACAAAAAGATGTTCCTTTTCAGATTTCACTTCAAAAGTAGCTTAGTCACATGCACTTTACCTTTCCAAGTGTCAATTCCATCCACTTCTGCAGCTTTCATCTCTTTTCTTGCACCAGTAGGGTTAGTCAATAAAACTAGGGTTTGCTAGGGTTTACATTTCCTTTCAGCTTTCTGCTTCTTTCTACAAGTAGATTAGCCTCTATTGAGTTAGCTTTCATCCATCACAGTTAAAAGCTTCTTCTAAAATCTCATAGAAGTCGGCTTAAGCTCCTAGTGGACTTGTGCCAGCTGATCAAGTGACAGCCTGCAGCAAGAGCTAGTACTTGTGCATATAGCACTGTCACTTCCAAGTTTGTTATGAACTACTGGGTCGATAAAAGTAAAGAAGGGAGTCCCAGGAGTTGTAGCATTATTGCTACAATACTGGAGCCCACCAATTTCTTCTCAAATATCATCTTTCTCTTATTCAAATTGATTACCACGTTCATATTAGTAGCCCAGTCAATTCCCATGAGCACAGGGTAGGGATTGCTGTCATCCACTATCTCTATTACTTCAAAATCAACTAGCGCGCTCGTGCCATCAATATCCTCGGTCACCCCTTGTAGCCGCCCCATTGGGATGATTTTCTACTGATTCACCATCATTAGTTGAATCGGAGACCATTGCAACACAGGTCTCCCCACTCACTCCCAAGTCTGCTTTGGTAGTGTTATGTTCCTATATCAATAGGAGTCATAATTTTGATTGACTAAGGTTAAGCCTTGTAATATTGTACATACCTTTGCTTTTTGCAAATGTTTTCCATATTAAAAAATTAAAAAATGTAAAGAGGGTATGTCCTAAAAGAATAATCAAAGGACAAAAAGAATGAAAATAGGTCACAAAAAAATGAAAAATATGAACCCCAAGAAAACAAAAAGACCATGAAAGTGTGCAAGTCAAAATGCCACTACTATTTACTTTTTTATGCTTAATAAATGATTGTGTGTAGCTTGTTACTTATGCCACAATCTATGAATAGTCAAAATGTTTAAACTTGGCTATTTCATGTGTTCAACTTCATTTTTATAGATAGGGAATAAAATCTGACCAAACAGTGTAATCTTGGTAGATAATTAGATAGGTAGAGTAAATAAAAGGAGCTCAATTGTTTAAACTGAGCCATTGGATGAGATAAGGTTTGATTTAGATAGTTTTTTATGTAAAGAAAAGAAAATATTGATAAGGGTTTGCTAGCTTAAATGCACCCTAATAAAGTAAAGAAAAAATGGTAGAATAAGTAGATGGGTAAGAAGAAGAAAGGTTGCAGAAGTATGGTGATTGATTAGACAAAAAGAATATTTATCTTTTTTCATCATATGTTCCAAATATGAATGGAAAATCAAGCATGGAAATGGATTTCAAAGTCAATTAATTAACTTCCCCCATTCATTTCACCTCTTTACTTAACTAATTTCCCGTAATAAAGTTCAAAGTACTTAAAAAACCTTTAAGTCAAAGAGGCTCAGAGCATTTCTCTGAATTTTGAGGGACCGGACCATCGCCTCAAAGGCTTATGGATATCAAGTACTAGATTCCCCTCATAAAAGTTCACCCTAAATATTAATGTAAATATGTGAAAAACATGTAATTCACAAAAAAGCATTTTTGTTAGTGTTTTTCCCTCTTCCTTGCATTTTTCATATTAATTACTAATTTTATTATATCAAATCTCGATAAACCCAATTTCCTTTATTTATTTAACTTTTGTGTACAAATTAACCTTACACCCCAGTTTAATTATAAACTATGATTTTCACCTTAAAACCTGAGCAAAACCTTTAACTAGTTGATTTGTGATCAAGTTAATAAAGCCCCCTTTAATCCTCCGTTAATTACCCCAATGGCCTAATCTCACTTTAAGCCTGATATTGCTGTAATAAAGTGCCCAACGGGCTCCTCGCTAGCCTCTGCACAACTTCTCCACCCGATCACCGTGTGATCATCCTCCTCCTCATCTGACAACCCTTATACATATCGGGCCAACCCGACGTCTGTCCTTTACCCACCCAATAAAGTGGTTTCCCCCCTGTCCCCCAATGCTATGTGTCATCCGAGGAGTGGAATCAGGCAGCCCCACCCAAATACCACCGAGTGCCGAAAAGCAATGCAAAATAAACTGCTTACCGCCCTCCCGCTACGTGACAAATTAACCACTATTCACCCCATACCCACCAAAAAAATAACTTTTTGCGTATAAAATCCAAAAGCCCCAAAATTGTTTATTTTCACTGAAGTTTCATTTGCAAGCCTCTATACGCATGCACAACACCTGCAAATGTCAAAGCTATCAACCCACGTACAATTTCACTCCAAAGATGCCACAGACAACCTAGTCAGCCTTGCAGCCTATACAAAGCCCATTCAACCACTTGCAGTCGCCAGCCACCCTGCTTAGAGCCAATTCACCCCAGTTCCAGGTATTTAAACTAGAATTCACCAAATACCCTGTCAATTTCAAAGTAACCAGTTGCTGAGTGTTTTTAGTTAAGTTAAAAATTAATTAAAAATACTCAAGAGCTTGAGCCATAAACCACTGCAGAACACCGTTGCCCTAAAAACTTTGAATCCCTCCCCACACTCAAATCCACAAGAACTGAGTATGGCTGCCCTAATTGCAATGGATGTGAGGCCCATCACTACACCTCATTTAGAGCTAGACCACCTTCCCCTAGTTCATAAACAAGATGTATCGTCTAGGAACTTACTTGGAACAACTGAAGCGAACGCCTTCTGCAAATTTCTTCAACACATCAACCAGAGATTTGCACGGACTTTTGCGAACTCCTGTCGCTTCTCAAACACGCCTTACTATCTCTCACACGATGCTCTTAAAAGAAACAGTCCTCAGACTGGCGGCCCAGCAGGCTTCAGTATTAATTCAAAGTAAAATTACACACCATAGAAACTCAAAGATATGAGCTCTGATTACACACACACACTCACAAACTCACTAAGCACTCACAACTCACGATGCCTAAACTATGAGAGAGTTCTCTCTTAAATAACCTAACAAACGAATCTAGCTGACCTAATGCATGACATAAAAGTAGAAATAATTGAGGGTCCTGTCAGTATCTTATTCCACTGACGGTGTCTACTCAACTTTTTCTTTTGTACAAAGATTCGTCACAACATGTGACCAACAGTGTCACATTGCTGACAAAGAGATTCGTTACCAAGAACCTTTCGGGCTTCTATCGCTATCATATCCCATCTCGGAATCTGACGGAGTCTTGACTCTATCCCAATGGTACGATAAATGAGATAAAGTATCTTGAGGATCTTTCCAGGAAGATGTAAGCCATGATAGATATTCTTTTTCCCAGGTAGGGTCATTTTGTTCTTGAGCATCTTGATAAATATCCACATATACGGTTTCTTTTTCGCTATTCACTTTAGCTTTTCCTTTTGGATCGTGGATTGTAATGGAGGAATCTTCTTTTTGTGGAGCATGTGAACTCTGACCTGTGTCATAAGTAAATCTGATCGAATCTGCAGACTTTTTTAAACTTTTAGATGGAAAGAGATAATCATCTTTATTCCATCGGTTCACATATGCAAAGGGATCGATTTCAATTCCAAGGAAATTATCTTTCTTGCTATTTCTGAAATCTGGCAAAGACTGTACAGCCAGTTCAACCCCATCTAATAACTCCCATTTAAAAATCTGAAACATACTTACAGATTGTTCAATACTCGATTGAACCCATAATTTACATTGATGACTAAGATTTCCTTGTTCTTGCCATCCTATTTCAAACACCATTGAAGAACAGACACGATTAGAGAGAAGTAGATTGATCAAGCAAACCGCATCTTCGGACCATGAACAAGAATATACATTAATAGTAATAACAGCCTTCTGATTAACTATTAATCGAAATACTCGTTGTTTTCCTTGCAGAAGTTCGAGGGTTTTTATCAATGATAGTTTCTCCGGTAGTTTTAACGAATGAAAATCTTGAAGCCATAATGAAATCTTTTTAATCTGATCTGGATCTTCAGCTAATGTAGATTTCATAATACTATCCTTTCCGTAAAGCTGTGAAAAAGGATTTGGTTCAATAGCATTACGGAATTCCATATTCTGATAATCCCAAGGTTCTGTAAATGTTCTTAAATACTGCAAGGTCCTTAATACACATTGAGAAGCTCTGACTTGGAGTTTCTTCTGACACTTACCATCTCTTATCTCCCAATCAGCAAAAGACTGAAACATCTCAAATTGAGGGAAAGAATCAGTATTAACAAAAGCTTCAGTATTTTGTTGGAGATATGCTGCTTCAATCTCTTCAAATAAATCTGGAATTTTGAGAGATTTCAAAAAGTGTTCAACAAGACCATTCATATTTACCTCCTCCAGTTCTAACATTTTAGAAGAAATATACATAGAAATAGAAAACTCAATTGCACCAATAATCTGATAATAATTCAGAGTTTTCAGAGTTTGAATCATATCTGGAGTATAATGACTGAGCCAAGTGTCATCGAGCTGTTGAAAATAGAGCTTAACCTATAAATTTGGTAGAGGATAAACCTTTACCAATTCTTCATTGAGATTTAGAAAGACGCCAACATTTTTATGTTGCCAAGCTTGACATCTTTGTATCCACTGATTTCTTCTTAGTCGGAGACCAATTATCTTCTTGATTTGATCAGTGACATCGGATAACAAATATTCTAAAATCTTAAAACGTTGTACAAAAGTTTCAAAAGAATCATCAGCAGGACTGGTTCCTGCAATGGTGAAAAGACTTTCACTATGTACATGTACCTTGTTCATTTCTCTGGTTAAGGCATCAGGTAAATAATTAGAATTTCCAGGAATCCATTCAACATCAAATTCATACATCTGAAACCACATTTGCCATGCTAATAATCGCCCACGAGCTAATTGCTGAGATATCTTGGCATTCAAGAAATACTTGAAATTCATTGAGTCAGTTCGAATCAAGAATTTTGAAGGTGCCAAATAAATTTCGAACTTTTGAATTCCATTGAATATTGCAAGGGTTTCTCTTTCAGCAGGAAAATAACCTTTCTGATGTTTGGAGAATTCACCTGAAGCATAGGCACATAGAACTTCTTCAACATTTTCTCCTTCTTGCCTTCTCTCAAAAAGAGTAGCCGCCCAAAAATTGTCGGAAGCATCAGTCTGTAAGATGAGAAAACCAGTACCAGGCGGTTTTAAAGTAGGTAATGTTTGGCATTCTTGTTTCAATAATTGAACCGCTTGAGTAGCTTCATCAGACCAACCACCATTAATAAATTCTCGAATAGGAGAAGTCTTTTCAGAAAGATTGGGAATATATTTATGAACATAATTGAGAATTCCCAAAAATCGCTGAATCATTGGCTTATCTTGTAATTGATCAGGAAATTCAGATAATTTCTGTAAAACATGAGGCTGCATCTGAATTTTACCTTGGCGAACGGTGATGCCGAGAAAATCAATACTGTCTTGAAATAAAACCATTTTCTTCTCAGATAAGACTAAACCATGATTACGGGCTTCGTCAAGAAATATTTGGAGATGCTTCAAATGAGAGGCGAGATCTGGACTAAATACAAGGATATCATCAATATATACAACAATAAAATCGTATGAACCAAAAATATGATCCATTCGACGCTGAAAGAATGCAGGAGCATTTTTGAGACCAAATGGCACAACTCGCCATTGAAAGAACCCGGCAGGACATGTAAATGCAGTTTTTGGACGATCTTCTTCTGCAATTTGAATCTGATAATATCCTGATTTCATATCAAATTTGCTGAATATCTTACTGCCATGAATTTTCTGCATGATTGTTTCTTGTCGAGGCATGGGATAATTAAAGCTCTTAGTTATAGCATTTAAAGGCTTATAATTAATCACCATCCTATCTTTACCACGAACAATCTCAGAATGATTGCGAACTAGAAATGCAGAACAGGAATAATGAGATTCACTTACTTCAATCAAATTAAGATCTAGCAATTCTTGAATCTGTTTGCGCATTTCTTTTTCTTCATCAGGAGTACAGGGTATCAATTTGCCAGTCACTCCATTGTCATGCAGAGTGATAATTTCTTGTTTCGGGCTCTGAGTTGTCCAAAAAGCTTGAGGATTAGTAGAACAACATTTTAGCAATTCCTCAAATATCTGAATTTGTTCAGGAGACCAATTAGGATCCCTATTGGCCTTTTGGGTAGGTTGAGCTTTGGCTTCATAAATCTTTAACACTTCTTCCCAATCATGAGATTCTTTTCTCTGTTTGGGTTGCCTTTTTAAACCTACCTTTTTCTGACTCTGATCTTTTCGGGCTTCAGAATTAGCCATAGTTAACCTGGGGACTGAGACTGCTTTCTTCTTGATGTTACAAATGATTTTATCATTACTGATCGTAACAGGCAACACTGAATTAATGAACGGCATTCCCAGAAATAAACTTGCTGAGTTATCATAATGCTGAATAGCTGAAATCTTAATTATATTCCCCCCAAGTTTCATTGAAATGTTATCAACATAATGAGTCAGATTAACAGAACCACCAATGGTTTCAGATCTAAGGATATTCTGTAAGGGCTTCCATAATCCTTTAAACAGTGACGGTCTAGCAAGATTATTGGAGCCACCGGTATCAATAAAAGCATCAACAGAAATCCATTCACCACGTACTTGAACTTCAACAGGAATATACAACAGATCACTAGTTCTGACAATCTTTTTCATAAAGGCTTGTTCATCAACAGAACTAGGTTTAGGGAGGAGAGAGGAAGATGATGCAACTGTCTTCGGATAAGGACATAAAGAATTCTGAACGGACTGAGGTTTAACGGATAAGAAGTTTGGCAAAGAATTCTTGGTGTCAACAGTTGTAGTAGTTGTGACAGAGGTATCAGAATACTCTTCTGTATCATCTTCTTCAAAAACAACAGAATCACTATCATCACTTAAGTGATCCTCATAAACATCGGAATCAAAATCAGAATCTTGATAAGCAAGATTCATTTTATTACTAATATCAGGCAGAGACTCAGTATCAGAAAGAGAAGCATCAGTCAAAATATATACATTTGAAACTTCATCATCAGAATCAACAACTGACCAGTCATCTGCAAATTCTTCAATATCAAAACAGGCTTTTAGTTTGTTAGAGGAACTCTTGGGACATTTGCGTGCAAAGTGTCCTTCTTGCTTACAGATAAAGCAAGCATTATCCTTCTTTTGTTGTTTCCTCTTTTTCACATACCTAAATTTATGGAATGGTCGTTTAGGATTGATAACTCTCTTAGGTCTGTATTTACCATATCTTTTTGATTTCCTTTTCCGGAAAGGAGTCCAGGGTAAAACAGAATGACACACATTCAAATTAGGAGAAATATCATGAACCTGTTTCTGCCAGCACAAATATTTTACTTTCTCTTGGCTTCTGAATAGGAGATCGATCCAATAGATTTGTTCTATCTTTTTGCCTTGGACTTCAATATCTTTCATTATCATATCCCCTATATTTCCCGGTAATTTAGAAAGAAAAGCAATCTTCTGAGTATGATCATTAACAAGATTTGCTTTATAGATTTTACCCATAAATTCAGATCCAAACTGATCTAAATCTTTTAAATCTGTTAATTGCATGCGGGTTAAATCTGTAATGATTGTTTTCTTTTCATCTTGAGGCTCGGGAACAAATTGAGTTAACAAGAGAACTTCTAAAGTGGCTAAGCCTAAAGCTGCCACATTGTTTCTTTCTTCTTGAGAAGCGCCCATCCACCAATCCCAAACAATTCCGGCCATTCGTTTCTCCGCCAGCAAGAAAATGGAAAAATTATCCAATTTTGACACAACTTGCATTTGATATAGTGCACCTATCCAAATCCGGATAGATTCTGCTGGATTAGATGACTTATCTAAATCTAAAACATATCCAGAGGAATTAGTATGAAAGAGATCTTCTTCAACTCTAGGATATTTAGGGTCTTTATGCAGATTTGCTTTCTGCAGGGATGGCATAATAAACGATGGAAATAGAGTTGCAGCATTTTCTATTGTAGCCAATTCACCTTTGTTTTTATACAAACTGGAAAATTTTGGAATTGCAGTTTTAGTACTTAATTGGCTATTACTAGATTCAGCAAAATCTGCTGCTTCTTCATGGGAATCACTGGTTTCCCATTTAGGTGGAATTTCCATTGTTTTTACAAACTTTGGAGGCTGTTCTTCTCTTTTCTTCTTCTGTCTTCTTCTTTTCTCTTTCTCTTCTCTACGCTGCTGTTCAGCGGACTGTTCATCATGAAGAAGTTTAAGATTGGCTAAAATCAAATCACTTTGAGAACCCAAATCATCTAAGACTTCTTCAGCATGTGTGCACCAAGTAGTTAGATAATTCCCAATCTGATAAGTTTGATCTAGATCATTTGTATTCTGAGAATTGTGTTCTATCAAAGGAGCACAATCTGCTCGGGTTGGTGGCTGTCTAGAAGAGGAGGAAGTAGTACAGAACTTTGTTCGAGGAGGCCATTTGCCACCTTTAACAAATCTATGATTGGCATATTGCCATTCTTCAACAGGAGCAAAAGAAGTACGCATACGATGCATTTTATTTACAGTGGGTAGAAATGGTTTATACTCAGGTATATACAACTCATTAGGTGACAGAGAAGGTTCACCTAAACTTTCTTCTTCGGGAATAGTAGCAGGAACTTGACTACTTGAAGGAACTTCATTTGGAATCATAGGAAACACATATCTCTTTGGCTTAGAGACAGGTCGAGGAATTACTGGTCTTGGAGGAATCAACTTGACTTGTCCATTATCAATAGTTACTCTTTTCAATTTGGATTGAGGTTGTTTAGTATCAACTATTGACTTGTATTGGAAATACCAGTTTCCAGGTAACTCAGTAGGATCATATAGAACACCTTCAACTTGAGCATTAGACAAACCAACTGTAACACAATCCTTTAAGACAGGCTGTTTAAGTTTAGGATGTGCTGTATTAGTCAATTGAAAAGAAGCTTGTCCAATTATAGACAGGTATTCACTTTCTTCAGCCATGGTTAACCCTTGGACACCAGACAATAATTTCCAACAATCTTTCAGATGGACATCATTCAGACTAATAGCATAGTCAGGATAAATGGTTCCATATTGACAACCAGTAGCAAGGTTTCCTTGAATAGTACCAATCCTAGCATGTTCATAATTTTGATGACGGGTATCAAACAGTTCAGCAATACAGGGAGTATTAATTCCATGACGAAACAGTGGAGCTAATCCAATCCTTATCCCCCCAAAATGAAGATAGAAATACTTTCCATCTTTTACATACTGCCGAAATTTCTTAATTTCATCATCAGAGAATAAATTCAAAGCAAGGATTTGCACAGAAGGTCCAGATATCTTAATAGTGATTTCTACCTCTTTCAGAAAGTTTTTCTTCTTGAACAGGAAAGTCATAGGTAGCTTATAGATATCAGTAGAATTTAGAGCAGGAGGAGTCCAATGTTCAGGGTCTTCAACTAATTCATGATTTTCGTTTTCAACAGACTCGGACTCAGTCGACCGTGACGAGACTTCAGTAATGACTTTTCTGTCTATGGATGAGAATGATCGCAACAGATTGGCCATATTTAATCTATAACAGAAATAGACTAATGAAAGCTTTTATCTACTCGGTCCAATGATCAACAGAGTGACCTTTCAAAGGCTAGCTGGCTTTCAATAGAATTCTTTCTACAGATTAGTGAGTTAGGATCTACAACAGGGCTCCGATACCATAAACAAGATGTATCGTCTAGGAACTTACTCGCTTCTCAAACGCGCCTTACTATCTCTCACACGATGCTCTTAAAAGAAACAGTCCTCAGACTGGTGGTCCAGCAGGCTTCAGTATTAATTCAAAGTAAAATTACACACCATAGAAACTCAAAGATATGAGCTCTGATTACACACACACACTCACAAACTCACTAAGCACTCACAACTCACGATGCCTAAACTATGAGAGAGTTCTCTCTTAAATAACCTAACAAACGAATCTAGCTGACCTAATGCATGACATAAAAGTAGAAATAATTGAGGGTCCTGTCAGTATCTTATTCCACTGACGGTGTCTACTCAACTTTTTCTTTTGTACAAAGATTCGTCACAACATGTGACCAACAGTGTCACATTGCTGACAAAGAGATTCGTTACCAAGAACCTTTCGGGCTTCTATCGCTATCATATCCCATCTCGGAATCTGACGGAGTCTTGACTCTATCCCAATGGTACGATAAATGAGATAAAGTATCTTGAGGATCTTTCCAGGAAGATGTAAGCCATGATAGATATTCTTTTTCCCAGGTAGGGTCATTTTGTTCTTGAGCATCTTGATAAATATCCACATATACGGTTTCTTTTTCGCTATTCACTTTAGCTTTTCCTTTTGGATCGTGGATTGTAATGGAGGAATCTTCTTTTTGTGGAGCATGTGAACTCTGACCTGTGTCATAAGTAAATCTGATCGAATCTGCAGACTTTTTTAAACTTTTAGATGGAAAGAGATAATCATCTTTATTCCATCGGTTCACATATGCAAAGGGATCGATTTCAATTCCAAGGAAATTATCTTTCTTGCTATTTCTGAAATCTGGCAAAGACTGTACAGCCAGTTCAACCCCATCTAATAACTCCCATTTAAAAATCTGAAACATACTTACAGATTGTTCAATACTCGATTGAACCCATAATTTACATTGATGACTAAGATTTCCTTGTTCTTGCCATCCTATTTCAAACACCATTGAAGAACAGACACGATTAGAGAGAAGTAGATTGATCAAGCAAACCGCATCTTCGGACCATGAACAAGAATATACATTAATAGTAATAACAGCCTTCTGATTAACTATTAATCGAAATACTCGTTGTTTTCCTTGCAGAAGTTCGAGGGTTTTTATCAGTGATAGTTTCTCCGGTAGTTTTAACGAATGAAAATCTTGAAGCCATAATGAAATCTTTTTAATCTGATCTGGATCTTCAGCTAATGTAGATTTCATAATACTATCCTTTCCGTAAAGCTGTGAAAAAGGATTTGGTTCAATAGCATTACGGAATTCCATATTCTGATAATCCCAAGGTTCTGTAAATGTTCTTAAATACTGCAAGGTCCTTAATACACATTGAGAAGCTCTGACTTGGAGTTTCTTCTGACACTTACCATCTCTTATCTCCCAATCAGCAAAAGACTGAAACATCTCAAATTGAGGGAAAGAATCAGTATTAACAAAAGCTTCAGTATTTTGTTGGAGATATGCTGCTTCAATCTCTTCAAATAAATCTGGAATTTTGAGAGATTTCAAAAAGCGTTCAACAAGACCATTCATATTTACCTCCTCCAGTTCTAACATTTTAGAAGAAATATACATAGAAATAGAAAACTCAATTGCACCAATAATCTGATAATAATTCAGAGTTTTCAGAGTTTGAATCATATCTGGAGTATAA
This sequence comes from Pinus tabuliformis, assembly GCA_031772625.1. Lineage (NCBI taxonomy): Eukaryota > Viridiplantae > Streptophyta > Pinopsida > Pinales > Pinaceae > Pinus > Pinus tabuliformis. The sequence goes on along the minus strand of CM062816.1, from coordinate 1,250,050,915 downwards.
TGACTGAGCCAAGTGTCATCGAGCTGTTGAAAATAGAGCTTAACCTGTAAATTTGGTAGAGGATAAACCTTTACCAATTCTTCATTGAGATTTAGAAAGACGCCAACATTTTTATGTTGCCAAGCTTGACATCTTTGTATCCACTGATTTCTTCTTAGTCGGAGACCAATTATCTTCTTGATTTGATCAGTGACATCGGATAACAAATATTCTAAAATCTTAAAACGCTGTACAAAAGTTTCAAAAGAATCATCAGCAGGACTGGTTCCTGCAATGGTGAAAAGACTTTCACTATGTACATGTACCTTGTTCATTTCTCTGGTTAAGGCATCAGGTAAATAATTAGAATTTCCAGGAATCCATTCAACATCAAATTCATACATCTGAAACCACATTTGCCATGCTAATAATCGCCCACGAGCTAATTGCTGAGATATCTTGGCATTCAAGAAATACTTGAAATTCATTGAGTCAGTTCGAATCAAGAATTTTGAAGGTGCCAAATAAATTTCGAACTTTTGAATTCCATTGAATATTGCAAGGGTTTCTTTTTCAGCAGGAAAATAACCTTTCTGATGTTTAGAGAATTCACCTGAAGCATAGGCACATAGAACTTCTTCAACATTTTCTCCTTCTTGCCTTCTCTCAAAAAGAGTAGCCGCCCAAAAATTGTCGGAAGCATCAGTCTGTAAGATGAGAAAACCAGTACCAGGCGGTTTTAAAGTAGGTAATGTTTGGCATTCTTGTTTCAATAATTGAACCGCTTGAGTAGCTTCATCAGACCAACCACCATTAATAAATTCTCGAATAGGAGAAGTCTTTTCAGAAAGATTGGGAATATATTTATGAACATAATTGAGAATTCCCAAAAATCGCTGAATCATTGGCTTATCTTGTAATTGATCAGGAAATTCAGATAATTTCTGTAAAACATGAGGCTGCATCTGAATTTTACCTTGGCGAACGGTGATGCCGAGAAAATCAATACTGTCTTGAAATAAAACCATTTTCTTCTCAGATAAGACTAAACCATGATTACGGGCTTCGTCAAGAAATATTTGGAGATGCTTCAAATGAGAGGCGAGATCTGGACTAAATACAAGGATATCATCAATATATACAACAATAAAATCGTATGAACCAAAAATATGATCCATTCGACGCTGAAAGAATGCAGGAGCATTTTTGAGACCAAATGGCACAACTCGCCATTGAAAGAACCCGGCAGGACATGTAAATGCAGTTTTTGGACGATCTTCTTCTGCAATTTGAATCTGATAATATCCTGATTTCATATCAAATTTGCTGAATATCTTACTGCCATGAATTTTCTGCATGATTGTTTCTTGTCGAGGCATGGGATAATTAAAGCTCTTAGTTATAGCATTTAAAGGCTTATAATTAATCACCATCCTATCTTTACCACGAACAATCTCAGAATGATTGCGAACTAGAAATGCAGAACAGGAATAATGAGATTCACTTACTTCAATCAAATTAAGATCTAGCAATTCTTGAATCTGTTTGCGCATTTCTTTTTCTTCATCAGGAGTACAGGGTATCAATTTGCCAGTCACTCCATTGTCATGCAGAGTGATAATTTCTTGTTTCGGGCTCTGAGTTGTCCAAAAAGCTTGAGGATTAGTAGAACAACATTTTAGCAATTCCTCAAATATCTGAATTTGTTCAGGAGACCAATTAGGATCCCTATTGGCCTTTTGGGTAGGTTGAGCTTTGGCTTCATAAATCTTTAACACTTCTTCCCAATCATGAGATTCTTTTCTCTGTTTGGGTTGCCTTTTTAAACCTACCTTTTTCTGACTCTGATCTTTTCGGGCTTCAGAATTAGCCATAGTTAACCTGGGGACTGAGACTGCTTTCTTCTTGATGTTACAAATGATTTTATCATTACTGATCGTAACAGGCAACACTGAATTAATGAACGGCATTCCCAGAAATAAACTTGCTGAGTTATCATAATGCTGAATAGCTGAAATCTTAATTATATTCCCCCCAAGTTTCATTGAAATGTTATCAACATAATGAGTCAGATTAACAGAACCACCAATGGTTTCAGATCTAAGGATATTCTGTAAGGGCTTCCATAATCCTTTAAACAGTGACGGTCTAGCAAGATTATTGGAGCCACCGGTATCAATAAAAGCATCAACAGAAATCCATTCACCACGTACTTGAACTTCAACAGGAATATACAACAGATCACTAGTTCTGACAATCTTTTTCATAAAGGCTTGTTCATCAACAGAACTAGGTTTAGGGAGGAGAGAGGAAGATGATGCAACTGTCTTCGGATAAGGACATAAAGAATTCTGAACGGACTGAGGTTTAACGGATAAGAAGTTTGGCAAAGAATTCTTGGTGTCAACAGTTGTAGTAGTTGTGACAGAGGTATCAGAATACTCTTCTGTATCATCTTCTTCAAAAACAACAGAATCACTATCATCACTTAAGTGATCCTCATAAACATCGGAATCAAAATCAGAATCTTGATAAGCAAGATTCATTTTATTACTAATATCAGGCAGAGACTCAGTATCAGAAAGAGAAGCATCAGTCAAAATATATACATCTGAAACTTCATCATCAGAATCAACAACTGACCAGTCATCTGCAAATTCTTCAATATCAAAACAGGCTTTTAGTTTGTTAGAGGAACTCTTGGGACATTTGCGTGCAAAGTGTCCTTCTTGCTTACAGATAAAGCAAGCATTATCCTTCTTTTGTTGTTTCCTCTTTTTCACATACCTAAATTTACGGAATGGTCGTTTAGGATTGATAACTCTCTTAGGTCTGTATTTACCATATCTTTTTGATTTCCTTTTCCGGAAAGGAGTCCAGGGTAAAACAGAACGACACACATTCAAATTAGGAGAAATATCATGAACCTGTTTCTGCCAGCACAAATATTTTACTTTCTCTTGGCTTCTGAATAGGAGATCGATCCAATAGATTTGTTCTATCTTTTTGCCTTGGACTTCAATATCTTTCATTATCATATCCCCTATATTTCCCGGTAATTTAGAAAGAAAAGCAATCTTCTGAGTATGATCATTAACAAGATTTGCTTTATAGATTTTACCCATAAATTCAGATCCAAACTGATCTAAATCTTTTAAATCTGTTAATTGCATGCGGGTTAAATCTGTAATGATTGTTTTCTTTTCATCTTGAGGCTCGGGAACAAATTGAGTTAACAAGAGAACTTCTAAAGTGGCTAAGCCTAAAGCTGCCACATTGTTTCTTTCTTCTTGAGAAGCGCCCATCCACCAATCCCAAACAATTCCGGCCATTCGTTTCTCCGCCAGCAAGAAAATGGAAAAATTATCCAATTTTGACACAACTTGCATTTGATATAGTGCACCTATCCAAATCCGGATAGATTCTGCTGGATTAGATGACTTATCTAAATCTAAAACATATCCAGAGGAATTAGTATGAAAGAGATCTTCTTCAACTCTAGGATATTTAGGGTCTTTATGCAGATTTGCTTTCTGCAGGGATGGCATAATAAACGATGGAAATAGAGTTGCAGCATTTTCTATTGTAGCCAATTCACCTTTGTTTTTATACAAACTGGAAAATTTTGGAATTGCAGTTTTAGTACTTAATTGGCTATTACTAGATTCAGCAAAATCTGCTGCTTCTTCATGGGAATCACTGGTTTCCCATTTAGGTGGAATTTCCATTGTTTTTACAAACTTTGGAGGCTGTTCTTCTCTTTTCTTCTTCTGTCTTCTTCTTTTCTCTTTCTCTTCTCTACGCTGCTGTTCAGCGGACTGTTCATCATGAAGAAGTTTAAGATTGGCTAAAATCAAATCACTTTGAGAACCCAAATCATCTAAGACTTCTTCAGCATGTGCGCACCAAGTAGTTAGATAATTCCCAATCTGATAAGTTTGATCTAGATCATTTGTATTCTGAGAATTGTGTTCTATCAAAGGAGCACAATCTGCTCGGGTTGGTGGCTGTCTAGAAGAGGAGGAAGTAGTACAGAACTTTGTTCGAGGAGGCCATTTGCCACCTTTAACAAATCTATGATTGGCATATTGCCATTCTTCAACAGGAGCAAAAGAAGTACGCATACGATGCATTTTATTTACAGTGGGTAGAAATGGTTTATACTCAGGTATATACAACTCATTAGGTGACAGAGAAGGTTCACCTAAACTTTCTTCTTCGGGAATAGTAGCAGGAACTTGACTACTTGAAGGAACTTCATTTGGAATCATAGGGAACACATATCTCTTTGGCTTAGAGACAGGTCGAGGAATTACTGGTCTTGGAGGAATCAACTTGACTTGTCCATTATCAATAGTTACTCTTTTCAATTTGGATTGAGGTTGTTTAGTATCAACTATTGACTTGTATTGGAAATACCAGTTTCCAGGTAACTCAGTAGGATCATATAGAACACCTTCAACTTGAGCATTAGACAAACCAACTGTAACACAATCCAAACCAACTGTAACACAATCCTTTAAGACAGGCTGTTTAAGTTTAGGATGTGCTGTATTAGTCAATTGAAAAGAAGCTTGTCCAATTATAGACAGGTATTCACTTTCTTCAGCCATGGTTAACCCTTGGACACCAGACAATAATTTCCAACAATCTTTCAGATGGACATCATTCAGACTAATAGCATAGTCAGGATAAATGGTTCCATATTGACAACCAGTAGCAAGGTTTCCTTGAATAGTACCAATCCTAGCATGTTCATAATTTTGATACCATAAACAAGATGTATCGTCTAGGAACTTACTTGGAACAACTGAAGCGAACGCCTTCTGCAAATTTCTTCAACACATCAACCAGAGATTTGCACGGACTTTTGCGAACTCCTGTCGCTTCTCAAACGCGCCTTACTATCTCTCACACGATGCTCTTAAAAGAAACAGTCCTCAGACTGGCGGCCCAGCAGGCTTCAGTATTAATTCAAAGTAAAATTACACACCATAGAAACTCAAAGATATGAGCTCTGATTACACACACACACTCACAAACTCACTAAGCACTCACAACTCACGATGCCTAAACTATGAGAGAGTTCTCTCTTAAATAACCTAACAAACGAATCTAGCTGACCTAATGCATGACATAAAAGTAGAAATAATTGAGGGTCCTGTCAGTATCTTATTCCACTGACGGTGTCTACTCAACTTTTTCTTTTGTACAAAGATTCGTCACAACATGTGACCAACAGTGTCACATTGCTGACAAAGAGATTCGTTACCAAGAACCTTTCGGGCTTCTATCGCTATCATATCCCATCTCGGAATCTGACGGAGTCTTGACTCTATCCCAATGGTACGATAAATGAGATAAAGTATCTTGAGGATCTTTCCAGGAAGATGTAAGCCATGATAGATATTCTTTTTCCCAGGTAGGGTCATTTTGTTCTTGAGCATCTTGATAAATATCCACATATACGGTTTCTTTTTCGCTATTCACTTTAGCTTTTCCTTTTGGATCGTGGATTGTAATGGAGGAATCTTCTTTTTGTGGAGCATGTGAACTCTGACCTGTGTCATAAGTAAATCTGATCGAATCTGCAGACTTTTTTAAACTTTTAGATGGAAAGAGATAATCATCTTTATTCCATCGGTTCACATATGCAAAGGGATCGATTTCAATTCCAAGGAAATTATCTTTCTTGCTATTTCTGAAATCTGGCAAAGACTGTACAGCCAGTTCAACCCCATCTAATAACTCCCATTTAAAAATCTGAAACATACTTACAGATTGTTCAATACTCGATTGAACCCATAATTTACATTGATGACTAAGATTTCCTTGTTCTTGCCATCCTATTTCAAACACCATTGAAGAACAGACACGATTAGAGAGAAGTAGATTGATCAAGCAAACCGCATCTTCGGACCATGAACAAGAATATACATTAATAGTAATAACAACCTTCTGATTAACTATTAATCGAAATACTCGTTGTTTTCCTTGCAGAAGTTCGAGGGTTTTTATCAGTGATAGTTTCTCCGGTAGTTTTAACGAATGAAAATCTTGAAGCCATAATGAAATCTTTTTAATCTGATCTGGATCTTCAGCTAATGTAGATTTCATAATACTATCCTTTCCGTAAAGCTGTGAAAAAGGATTTGGTTCAATAGCATTACGGAATTCCATATTCTGATAATCCCAAGGTTCTGTAAATGTTCTTAAATACTGCAAGGTCCTTAATACACATTGAGAAGCTCTGACTTGGAGTTTCTTCTGACACTTACCATCTCTTATCTCCCAATCAGCAAAAGACTGAAACATCTCAAATTGAGGGAAAGAATCAGTATTAACAAAAGCTTCAGTATTTTGTTGGAGATATGCTGCTTCAATCTCTTCAAATAAATCTGGAATTTTGAGAGATTTCAAAAAGCGTTCAACAAGACCATTCATATTTACCTCCTCCAGTTCTAACATTTTAGAAGAAATATACATAGAAATAGAAAACTCAATTGCACCAATAATTTGATAATAATTCAGAGTTTTCAGAGTTTGAATCATATCTGGAGTATAATGACTGAGCCAAGTGTCATCGAGCTGTTGAAAATAGAGCTTAACCTGTAAATTTGGTAGAGGATAAACCTTTACCAATTCTTCATTGAGATTTAGAAAGACGCCAACATTTTTATGTTGCCAAGCTTGACATCTTTGTATCCACTGATTTCTTCTTAGTCGGAGACCAATTATCTTCTTGATTTGATCAGTGACATCGGATAACAAATATTCTAAAATCTTAAAACGTTGTACAAAAGTTTCAAAAGAATCATCAGCAGGACTGGTTCCTGCAATGGTGAAAAGACTTTCACTATGTACATGTACCTTGTTCATTTCTCTGGTTAAGGCATCAGGTAAATAATTAGAATTTCCAGGAATCCATTCAACATCAAATTCATACATCTGAAACCACATTTGCCATGCTAATAATCGCCCACGAGCTAATTGCTGAGATATCTTGGCATTCAAGAAATACTTGAAATTCATTGAGTCAGTTCGAATCAAGAATTTTGAAGGTGCCAAATAAATTTCGAACTTTTGAATTCCATTGAATATTGCAAGGGTTTCTTTTTCAGCAGGAAAATAACCTTTCTGATGTTTAGAGAATTCACCTGAAGCATAGGCACATAGAACTTCTTCAACATTTTCTCCTTCTTGCCTTCTCTCAAAAAGAGTAGCCGCCCAAAAATTGTCGGAAGCATCAGTCTGTAAGATGAGAAAACCAGTACCAGGCGGTTTTAAAGTAGGTAATGTTTGGCATTCTTGTTTCAATAATTGAACCGCTTGAGTAGCTTCATCAGACCAACCACCATTAATAAATTCTCGAATAGGAGAAGTCTTTTCAGAAAGATTGGGAATATATTTATGAACATAATTGAGAATTCCCAAAAATCGCTGAATCATTGGCTTATCTTGTAATTGATCAGGAAATTCAGATAATTTCTGTAAAACATGAGGCTGCATCTGAATTTTACCTTGGCGAACGGTGATGCCGAGAAAATCAATACTGTCTTGAAATAAAACCATTTTCTTCTCAGATAAGACTAAACCATGATTACGGGCTTCGTCAAGAAATATTTGGAGATGCTTCAAATGAGAGGCGAGATCTGGACTAAATACAAGGATATCATCAATATATACAACAATAAAATCGTATGAACCAAAAATATGATCCATTCGACGCTGAAAGAATGCAGGAGCATTTTTGAGACCAAATGGCACAACTCGCCATTGAAAGAACCCGGCAGGACATGTAAATGCAGTTTTTGGACGATCTTCTTCTGCAATTTGAATCTGATAATATCCTGATTTCATATCAAATTTGCTGAATATCTTACTGCCATGAATTTTCTGCATGATTGTTTCTTGTCGAGGCATGGGATAATTAAAGCTCTTAGTTATAGCATTTAAAGGCTTATAATTAATCACCATCCTATCTTTACCACGAACAATCTCAGAATGATTGCGAACTAGAAATGCAGAACAGGAATAATGAGATTCACTTACTTCAATCAAATTAAGATCTAGCAATTCTTGAATCTGTTTGCGCATTTCTTTTTCTTCATCAGGAGTACAGGGTATCAATTTGCCAGTCACTCCATTGTCATGCAGAGTGATAATTTCTTGTTTCGGGCTCTGAGTTGTCCAAAAAGCTTGAGGATTAGTAGAACAACATTTTAGCAATTCCTCAAATATCTGAATTTGTTCAGGAGACCAATTAGGATCCCTATTGGCCTTTTGGGTAGGTTGAGCTTTGGCTTCATAAATCTTTAACACTTCTTCCCAATCATGAGATTCTTTTCTCTGTTTGGGTTGCCTTTTTAAACCTACCTTTTTCTGACTCTGATCTTTTCGGGCTTCAGAATTAGCCATAGTTAACCTGGGGACTGAGACTGCTTTCTTCTTGATGTTACAAATGATTTTATCATTACTGATCGTAACAGGCAACACTGAATTAATGAACGGCATTCCCAGAAATAAACTTGCTGAGTTATCATAATGCTGAATAGCTGAAATCTTAATTATATTCCCCCCAAGTTTCATTGAAATGTTATCAACATAATGAGTCAGATTAACAGAACCACCAATGGTTTCAGATCTAAGGATATTCTGTAAGGGCTTCCATAATCCTTTAAACAGTGACGGTCTAGCAAGATTATTGGAGCCACCGGTATCAATAAAAGCATCAACAGAAATCCATTCACCACGTACTTGAACTTCAACAGGAATATACAACAGATCACTAGTTCTGACAATCTTTTTCATAAAGGCTTGTTCATCAACAGAACTAGGTTTAGGGAGGAGAGAGGAAGATGATGCAACTGTCTTCGGATAAGGACATAAAGAATTCTGAACGGACTGAGGTTTAACGGATAAGAAGTTTGGCAAAGAATTCTTGGTGTCAACAGTTGTAGTAGTTGTGACAGAGGTATCAGAATACTCTTCTGTATCATCTTCTTCAAAAACAACAGAATCACTATCATCACTTAAGTGATCCTCATAAACATCGGAATCAAAATCAGAATCTTGATAAGCAAGATTCATTTTATTACTAATATCAGGCAGAGACTCAGTATCAGAAAGAGAAGCATCAGTCAAAATATATACATCTGAAACTTCATCATCAGAATCAACAACTGACCAGTCATCTGCAAATTCTTCAATATCAAAACAGGCTTTTAGTTTGTTAGAGGAACTCTTGGGACATTTGCGTGCAAAGTGTCCTTCTTGCTTACAGATAAAGCAAGCATTATCCTTCTTTTGTTGTTTCCTCTTTTTCACATACCTAAATTTACGGAATGGTCGTTTAGGATTGAACATATCTTTTTGATTTCCTTTTCCAGAAAGGAGTCCAGGGTAAAACAGAACGACACACATTCAAATTAGGAGAAATATCATGAACCTGTTTCTGCCAGCACAAATATTTTACTTTCTCTTGGCTTCTGAATAGGAGATCGATCCAATAGATTTGTTCTATCTTTTTGCCTTGGACTTCAATATCTTTCATTATCATATCCCCTATATTTCCCGGTAATTTAGAAAGAAAAGCAATCTTCTGAGTATGATCATTAACAAGATTTGCTTTATAGATTTTACCCATAAATTCAGATCCAAACTGATCTAAATCTTTTAAATCTGTTAATTGCATGCGGGTTAAATCTGTAATGATTGTTTTCTTTTCATCTTGAGGCTCGGGAACAAATTGAGTTAACAAGAGAACTTCTAAAGTGGCTAAGCCTAAAGCTGCCACATTGTTTCTTTCTTCTTGAGAAGCGCCCATCCACCAATCCCAAACAATTCCGGCCATTCGTTTCTCCGCCAGCAAGAAAATGGAAAAATTATCCAATTTTGACACAACTTGCATTTGATATAGTGCACCTATCCAAATCCGGATAGATTCTGCTGGATTAGATGACTTATCTAAATCTAAAACATATCCAGAGGAATTAGTATGAAAGAGATCTTCTTCAACTCTAGGATATTTAGGGTCTTTATGCAGATTTGCTTTCTGCAGGGATGGCATAATAAACGATGGAAATAGAGTTGCAGCATTTTCTATTGTAGCCAATTCACCTTTGTTTTTATACAAACTGGAAAATTTTGGAATTGCAGTTTTAGTACTTAATTGGCTATTACTAGATTCAGCAAAATCTGCTGCTTCTTCATGGGAATCACTGGTTTCCCATTTAGGTGGAATTTCCATTGTTTTTACAAACTTTGGAGGCTGTTCTTCTCTTTTCTTCTTCTGTCTTCTTCTTTTCTCTTTCTCTTCTCTACGCTGCTGTTCAGCGGACTGTTCATCATGAAGAAGTTTAAGATTGGCTAAAATCAAATCACTTTGAGAACCCAAATCATCTAAGACTTCTTCAGCATGTGCGCACCAAGTAGTTAGATAATTCCCAATCTGATAAGTTTGATCTAGATCATTTGTATTCTGAGAATTGTGTTCTATCAAAGGAGCACAATCTGCTCGGGTTGGTGGCTGTCTAGAAGAGGAGGAAGTAGTACAGAACTTTGTTCGAGGAGGCCATTTGCCACCTTTAACAAATCTATGATTGGCATATTGCCATTCTTCAACAGGAGCAAAAGAAGTACGCATACGATGCATTTTATTTACAGTGGGTAGAAATGGTTTATACTCAGGTATATACAACTCATTAGGTGACAGAGAAGGTTCACCTAAACTTTCTTCTTCGGGAATAGTAGCAGGAACTTGACTACTTGAAGGAACTTCATTTGGAATCATAGGAAACACATATCTCTTTGGCTTAGAGACAGGTCGAGGAATTACTGGTCTTGGAGGAATCAACTTGACTTGTCCATTATCAATAGTTACTCTTTTCAATTTGGATTGAGGTTGTTTAGTATCAACTATTGACTTGTATTGGAAATACCAGTTTCCAGGTAACTCAGTAGGATCATATAGAACACCTTCAACTTGAGCATTAGACAAACCAACTGTAACACAATCCTTTAAGACAGGCTGTTTAAGTTTAGGATGTGCTGTATTAGTCAATTGAAAAGAAGCTTGTCCAATTATAGACAGGTATTCACTTTCTTCAGCCATGGTTAACCCTTGGACACCAGACAATAATTTCCAACAATCTTTCAGATGGACATCATTCAGACTAATAGCATAGTCAGGATAAATGGTTCCATATTGACAACCAGTAGCAAGGTTTCCTTGAATAGTACCAATCCTAGCATGTTCATAATTTTGATGACGGGTATCAAACAGTTCAGCAATACAGGGAGTATTAATTCCATGACGAAACAGTGGAGCTAATCCAATCCTTATCCCCCCAAAATGAAGATAGAAATACTTTCCATCTTTTACATACTGCCGAAATTTCTTAATTTCATCATCAGAGAATAAATTCAAAGCAAGGATTTGCACAGAAGGTCCAGATATCTTAATAGTGATTTCTACCTCTTTCAGAAAGTTTTTCTTCTTGAACAGGAAAGTCATAGGTAGCTTATAGATATCAGTAGAATTTAGAGCAGGAGGAGTCCAATGTTCAGGGTCTTCAACTAATTCATGATTTTCGTTTTCAACAGACTCGGACTCAGTCGACCGTGACGAGACTTCAGTAATGACTTTTCTGTCTATGGATGAGAATGATCGCAACAGATTGGCCATATTTAATCTATAACAGAAATAGACTAATGAAAGCTTTTATCTACTCGGTCCAATGATCAACAGAGTGACCTTTCAAAGGCTAGCTGGCTTTCAATAGAATTCTGTCTACAGATTAGTGAGTTAGGATCTACAACAGGGCTCTGATACCATAAACAAGATGTATCGTCTAGGAACTTACTTGGAACAACTGAAGCGAATGCCTTCTGCAAATTTCTTCAACACATCAACCAGAGATTTGCACGGACTTTTGCGAACTCCTGTCGCTTCTCAAACGCGCCTTACTATCTCTCATACGATGCTCTTAAAAGAAACAGTCCTCAGACTGGCGGCCCAGCAGGCTTCAGTATTAATTCAAAGTAAAATTACACACCATAGAAACTCAAAGATATGAGCTCTGATTACACACACACACTCACAAACTCACTAAGCACTCACAACTCACGATGCCTAAACTATGAGAGAGTTCTCTCTTAAATAACCTAACAAACGAATCTAGCTGACCTAATGCATGACATAAAAGTAGAAATAATTGAGGGTCCTGTCAGTATCTTATTCCACTGACGGTGTCTACTCAACTTTTTCTTTTGTACAAAGATTCGTCACAACATGTGACCAACAGTGTCACATTGCTGACAAAGAGATTCGTTACCAAGAACCTTTCGGGCTTCTATCGCTATCATATCCCATCTCGGAATCTGACGGAGTCTTGACTCTATCCCAATGGTACGATAAATGAGATAAAGTATCTTGAGGATCTTTCCAGGAAGATGTAAGCCATGATAGATATTCTTTTTCCCAGGTAGGGTCATTTTGTTCTTGAGCATCTTGATAAATATCCACATATACGGTTTCTTTTTCGCTATTCACTTTAGCTTTTCCTTTTGGATCGTGGATTGTAATGGAGGAATCTTCTTTTTGTGGAGCATGTGAACTCTGACCTGTGTCATAAGTAAATCTGATCGAATCTGCAGACTTTTTTAAACTTTTAGATGGAAAGAGATAATCATCTTTATTCCATCGGTTCACATATGCAAAGGGATCGATTTCAATTCCAAGGAAATTATCTTTCTTGCTATTTCTGAAATCTGGCAAAGACTGTACAGCCAATTCAACCCCATCTAATAACTCCCATTTAAAAATCTGAAACATACTTACAGATTGTTCAATACTCGATTGAACCCATAATTTACATTGATGACTAAGATTTCCTTGTTCTTGCCATCCTATTTCAAACACCATTGAAGAACAGACACGATTAGAGAGAAGTAGATTGATCAAGCAAACCGCATCTTCGGACCATGAACAAGAATATACATTAATAGTAATAACAGCCTTCTGATTAACTATTAATCGAAATACTCGTTGTTTTCCTTGCAGAAGTTCGAGGGTTTTTATCAGTGATAGTTTCTTCGGTAGTTTTAACGAATGAAAATCTTGAAGCCATAATGAAATCTTTTTAATCTGATCTGGATCTTCAGCTAATGTAGATTTCATAATACTATCCTTTCCGTAAAGCTGTGAAAAAGGATTTGGTTCAATAGCATTACGGAATTCCATATTCTGATAATCCCAAGGTTCTGTAAATGTTCTTAAATACTGCAAGGTCCTTAATACACATTGAGAAGCTCTGACTTGGAGTTTCTTCTGACACTTACCATCTCTTATCTCCCAATCAGCAAAAGACTGAAACATCTCAAATTGAGGGAAAGAATCAGTATTAACAAAAGCTTCAGTATTTTGTTGGAGATATGCTGCTTCAATCTCTTCAAATAAATCTGGAATTTTGAGAGATTTCAAAAAGCGTTCAACAAGACCATTCATATTTACCTCCTCCAGTTCTAACATTTTAGAAGAAATATACATAGAAATAGAAAACTCAATTGCACCAATAATCTGATAATAATTCAGAGTTTTCAGAGTTTGAATCATATCTGGAGTATAATGACTGAGCCAAGTGTCATCGAGCTGTTGAAAATAGAGCTTAACCTGTAAATTTGGTAGAGGATAAACCTTTACCAATTCTTCATTGAGATTTAGAAAGACGCCAACATTTTTATGTTGCCAAGCTTGACATCTTTGTATCCACTGATTTCTTCTTAGTCGGAGACCAATTATCTTCTTGATTTGATCAGTGACATCGGATAACAAATATTCTAAAATCTTAAAACGCTGTACAAAAGTTTCAAAAGAATCATCAGCAGGACTGGTTCCTGCAATGGTGAAAAGACTTTCACTATGTACATGTACCTTGTTCATTTCTCTGGTTAAGGCATCAGGTAAATAATTAGAATTTCCAGGAATCCATTCAACATCAAATTCATACATCTGAAACCACATTTGCCATGCTAATAATCGCCCACGAGCTAATTGCTGAGATATCTTGGCATTCAAGAAATACTTGAAATTCATTGAGTCAGTTCGAATCAAGAATTTTGAAGGTGCCAAATAAATTTCGAACTTTTGAATTCCATTGAATATTGCAAGGGTTTCTTTTTCAGCAGGAAAATAACCTTTCTGATGTTTAGAGAATTCACCTGAAGCATAGGCACATAGAACTTCTTCAACATTTTCTCCTTCTTGCCTTCTCTCAAAAAGAGTAGCCGCCCAAAAATTGTCGGAAGCATCAGTCTGTAAGATGAGAAAACCAGTACCAGGCGGTTTTAAAGTAGGTAATGTTTGGCATTCTTGTTTCAATAATTGAACCGCTTGAGTAGCTTCATCAGACCAACCACCATTAATAAATTCTCGAATAGGAGAAGTCTTTTCAGAAAGATTGGGAATATATTTATGAACATAATTGAGAATTCCCAAAAATCGCTGAATCATTGGCTTATCTTGTAATTGATCAGGAAATTCAGATAATTTCTGTAAAACATGAGGCTGCATCTGAATTTTACCTTGGCGAACGGTGATGCCGAGAAAATCAATACTGTCTTGAAATAAAACCATTTTCTTCTCAGATAAGACTAAACCATGATTACGGGCTTCGTCAAGAAATATTTGGAGATGCTTCAAATGAGAGGCGAGATCTGGACTAAATACAAGGATATCATCAATATATACAACAATAAAATCGTATGAACCAAAAATATGATCCATTCGACGCTGAAAGAATGCAGGAGCATTTTTGAGACCAAATGGCACAACTCGCCATTGAAAGAACCCGACAGGACATGTAAATGCAGTTTTTGGACGATCTTCTTCTGCAATTTGAATCTGATAATATCCTGATTTCATATCAAATTTGCTGAATATCTTACTGCCATGAATTTTCTGCATGATTGTTTCTTGTCGAGGCATGGGATAATTAAAGCTCTTAGTTATAGCATTTAAAGGCTTATAATTAATCACCATCCTATCTTTACCACGAACAATCTCAGAATGATTGCGAACTAGAAATGCAGAACAGGAATAATGAGATTCACTTACTTCAATCAAATTAAGATCTAGCAATTCTTGAATCTGTTTGCGCATTTCTTTTTCTTCATCAGGAGTACAGGGTATCAATTTGCCAGTCACTCCATTGTCATGCAGAGTGATAATTTCTTGTTTCGGGCTCTGAGTTGTCCAAAAAGCTTGAGGATTAGTAGAACAACATTTTAGCAATTCCTCAAATATCTGAATTTGTTCAGGAGACCAATTAGGATCCCTATTGGCCTTTTGGGTAGGTTGAGCTTTGGCTTCATAAATCTTTAACACTTCTTCCCAATCATGAGATTCTTTTCTCTGTTTGGGTTGCCTTTTTAAACCTACCTTTTTCTGACTCTGATCTTTTCGGGCTTCAGAATTAGCCATAGTTAACCTGGGGACTGAGACTGCTTTCTTCTTGATGTTACAAATGATTTTATCATTACTGATCGTAACAGGCAACACTGAATTAATGAACGGCATTCCCAGAAATAAACTTGCTGAGTTATCATAATGCTGAATAGCTGAAATCTTAATTATATTCCCCCCAAGTTTCATTGAAATGTTATCAACATAATGAGTCAGATTAACAGAACCACCAATGGTTTCAGATCTAAGGATATTCTGTAAGGGCTTCCATAATCCTTTAAACAGTGACGGTCTAGCAAGATTATTGGAGCCACCGGTATCAATAAAAGCATCAACAGAAATCCATTCACCACGTACTTGAACTTCAACAGGAATATACAACAGATCACTAGTTCTGACAATCTTTTTCATAAAGGCTTGTTCATCAACAGAACTAGGTTTAGGGAGGAGAGAGGAAGATGATGCAACTGTCTTCGGATAAGGACATAAAGAATTCTGAACGGACTGAGGTTTAACGGATAAGAAGTTTGGCAAAGAATTCTTGGTGTCAACAGTTGTAGTAGTTGTGACAGAGGTATCAGAATACTCTTCTGTATCATCTTCTTCAAAAACAACAGAATCACTATCATCACTTAAGTGATCCTCATAAACATCGGAATCAAAATCAGAATCTTGATAAGCAAGATTCATTTTATTACTAATATCAGGCAGAGACTCAGTATCAGAAAGAGAAGCATCAGTCAAAATATATACATCTGAAACTTCATCATCAGAATCAACAACTGACCAGTCATCTGCAAATTCTTCAATATCAAAACAGGCTTTTAGTTTGTTAGAGGAACTCTTGGGACATTTGCGTGCAAAGTGTCCTTCTTGCTTACAGATAAAGCAAGCATTATCCTTCTTTTGTTGTTTCCTCTTTTTCACATACCTAAATTTACGGAATGGTCGTTTAGGATTGATAACTCTCTTAGGTCTGTATTTACCATATCTTTTTGATTTCCTTTTCCGGAAAGGAGTCCAGGGTAAAACAGAACGACACACATTCAAATTAGGAGAAATATCATGAACCTGTTTCTGCCAGCACAAATATTTTACTTTCTCTTGGCTTCTGAATAGGAGATCGATCCAATAGATTTGTTCTATCTTTTTGCCTTGGACTTCAATATCTTTCATTATCATATCCCCTATATTTCCCGGTAATTTAGAAAGAAAAGCAATCTTCTGAGTATGATCATTAACAAGATTTGCTTTATAGATTTTACCCATAAATTCAGATCCAAACTGATCTAAATCTTTTAAATCTGTTAATTGCATGCGGGTTAAATCTGTAATGATTGTTTTCTTTTCATCTTGAGGCTCGGGAACAAATTGAGTTAACAAGAGAACTTCTAAAGTGGCTAAGCCTAAAGCTGCCACATTGTTTCTTTCTTCTTGAGAAGCGCCCATCCACCAATCCCAAACAATTCCGGCCATTCGTTTCTCCGCCAGCAAGAAAATGGAAAAATTATCCAATTTTGACACAACTTGCATTTGATATAGTGCACCTATCCAAATCCGGATAGATTCTGCTGGATTAGATGACTTATCTAAATCTAAAACATATCCAGAGGAATTAGTATGAAAGAGATCTTCTTCAACTCTAGGATATTTAGGGTCTTTATGCAGATTTGCTTTCTGCAGGGATGGCATAATAAACGATGGAAATAGAGTTGCAGCATTTTCTATTGTAGCCAATTCACCTTTGTTTTTATACAAACTGGAAAATTTTGGAATTGCAGTTTTAGTACTTAATTGGCTATTACTAGATTCAGCAAAATCTGCTGCTTCTTCATGGGAATCACTGGTTTCCCATTTAGGTGGAATTTCCATTGTTTTTACAAACTTTGGAGGTTGTTCTTCTCTTTTCTTCTTCTGTCTTCTTCTTTTCTCTTTCTCTTCTCTACGCTGCTGTTCAGCGGACTGTTCATCATGAAGAAGTTTAAGATTGGCTAAAATCAAATCACTTTGAGAACCCAAATCATCTAAGACTTCTTCAGCATGTGCGCACCAAGTAGTTAGATAATTCCCAATCTGATAAGTTTGATCTAGATCATTTGTATTCTGAGAATTGTGTTCTATCAAAGGAGCACAATCTGCTCGGGTTGGTGGCTGTCTAGAAGAGGAGGAAGTAGTACAGAACTTTGTTCGAGGAGGCCATTTGCCACCTTTAACAAATCTATGATTGGCATATTGCCATTCTTCAACAGGAGCAAAAGAAGTACGCATACGATGCATTTTATTTACAGTGGGTAGAAATGGTTTATACTCAGGTATATACAACTCATTAGGTGACAGAGAAGGTTCACCTAAACTTTCTTCTTCGGGAATAGTAGCAGGAACTTGACTACTTGAAGGAACTTCATTTGGAATCATAGGTCTTCAATAAACAAGATGTATCGTCTAGGAACTTACTTGGAACAACTGAAGCGAACGCCTTCTGCAAATTTCTTCAACACATCAACCAGAGATTTGCACGGACTTTTGCGAACTCCTGTCGCTTCTCAAACGCGCCTTACTATCTCTCACACGATGCTCTTAAAAGAAACAGTCCTCAGACTGGCGGCCCAGCAGGCTTCAGTATTAATTCAAAGTAAAATTACACACCATAGAAACTCAAAGATATGAGCTCTGATTACACACACACACTCACAAACTCACTAAGCACTCACAACTCACGATGCCTAAACTATGAGAGAGTTCTCTCTTAAATAACCTAACAAACGAATCTAGCTGACCTAATGCATGACATAAAAGTAGAAATAATTGAGGGTCCTGTCAGTATCTTATTCCACTGACGGTGTCTACTCAACTTTTTCTTTTGTACAAAGATTCGTCACAACATGTGACCAACAGTGTCACATTGCTGACAAAGAGATTCGTTACCAAGAACCTTTCGGGCTTCTATCGCTATCATATCCCATCTCGGAATCTGACGGAGTCTTGACTCTATCCCAATGGTACGATAAATGAGATAAAGTATCTTGAGGATCTTTCCAGGAAGATGTAAGCCATGATAGATATTCTTTTTCCAGGTAGGGTCATTTTGTTCTTGAGCATCTTGATAAATATCCACATATACGGTTTCTTTTTCGCTATTCACTTTAGCTTTTCCTTTTGGATCGTGGATTGTAATGGAGGAATCTTCTTTTTGTGGAGCATGTGAACTCTGACCTGTGTCATAAGTAAATCTGATCGAATCTGCAGACTTTTTTAAACTTTTAGATGGAAAGAGATAATCATCTTTATTCCATCGGTTCACATATGCAAAGGGATCGATTTCAATTCCAAGGAAATTATCTTTCTTGCTATTTCTGAAATCTGGCAAAGACTGTACAGCCAGTTCAACCCCATCTAATAACTCCCATTTAAAAATCTGAAACATACTTACAGATTGTTCAATACTCGATTGAACCCATAATTTACATTGATGACTAAGATTTCCTTGTTCTTGCCATCCTATTTCAAACACCATTGAAGAACAGACACGATTAGAGAGAAGTAGATTGATCAAGCAAACCGCATCTTCGGACCATGAACAAGAATATACATTAATAGTAATAACAGCCTTCTGATTAACTATTAATCGAAATACTCGTTGTTTTCCTTGCAGAAGTTCGAGGGTTTTTATCAGTGATAGTTTCTCCGGTAGTTTTAACGAATGAAAATCTTGAAGCCATAATGAAATCTTTTTAATCTGATCTGGATCTTCAGCTAATGTAGATTTCATAATACTATCCTTTCCGTAAAGCTGTGAAAAAGGATTTGGTTCAATAGCATTACGGAATTCCATATTCTGATAATCCCAAGGTTCTGTAAATGTTCTTAAATACTGCAAGGTCCTTAATACACATTGAGAAGCTCTGACTTGGAGTTTCTTCTGACACTTACCATCTCTTATCTCCCAATCAGCAAAAGACTGAAACATCTCAAATTGAGGGAAAGAATCAGTATTAACAAAAGCTTCAGTATTTTGTTGGAGATATGCTGCTTCAATCTCTTCAAATAAATCTGGAATTTTGAGAGATTTCAAAAAGCGTTCAACAAGACCATTCATATTTACCTCCTCCAGTTCTAACATTTTAGAAGAAATATACATAGAAATAGAAAACTCAATTGCACCAATAATCTGATAATAATTCAGAGTTTTCAGAGTTTGAATCATATCTGGAGTATAATGACTGAGCCAAGTGTCATCGAGCTGTTGAAAATAGAGCTTAACCTGTAAATTTGGTAGAGGATAAACCTTTACCAATTCTTCATTGAGATTTAGAAAGACGCCAACATTTTTATGTTGCCAAGCTTGACATCTTTGTATCCACTGATTTCTTCTTAGTCGGAGACCAATTATCTTCTTGATTTGATCAGTGACATCGGATAACAAATATTCTAAAATCTTAAAACGCTGTACAAAAGTTTCAAAAGAATCATCAGCAGGACTGGTTCCTGCAATGGTGAAAAGACTTTCACTATGTACATGTACCTTGTTCATTTCTCTGGTTAAGGCATCAGGTAAATAATTAGAATTTCCAGGAATCCATTCAACATCAAATTCATACATCTGAAACCACATTTGCCATGCTAATAATCGCCCACGAGCTAATTGCTGAGATATCTTGGCATTCAAGAAATACTTGAAATTCATTGAGTCAGTTCGAATCAAGAATTTTGAAGGTGCCAAATAAATTTCGAACTTTTGAATTCCATTGAATATTGCAAGGGTTTCTTTTTCAGCAGGAAAATAACCTTTCTGATGTTTAGAGAATTCACCTGAAGCATAGGCACATAGAACTTCTTCAACATTTTCTCCTTCTTGCCTTCTCTCAAAAAGAGTAGCCGCCCAAAAATTGTCGGAAGCATCAGTCTGTAAGATGAGAAAACCAGTACCAGGCGGTTTTAAAGTAGGTAATGTTTGGCATTCTTGTTTCAATAATTGAACCGCTTGAGTAGCTTCATCAGACCAACCACCATTAATAAATTCTCGAATAGGAGAAGTCTTTTCAGAAAGATTGGGAATATATTTATGAACATAATTGAGAATTCCCAAAAATCGCTGAATCATTGGCTTATCTTGTAATTGATCAGGAAATTCAGATAATTTCTGTAAAACATGAGGCTGCATCTGAATTTTACCTTGGCGAACGGTGATGCCGAGAAAATCAATACTGTCTTGAAATAAAACCATTTTCTTCTCAGATAAGACTAAACCATGATTACGGGCTTCGTCAAGAAATATTTGGAGATGCTTCAAATGAGAGGCGAGATCTGGACTAAATACAAGGATATCATCAATATATACAACAATAAAATCGTATGAACCAAAAATATGATCCATTCGACGCTGAAAGAATGCAGGAGCATTTTTGAGACCAAATGGCACAACTCGCCATTGAAAGAACCCGGCAGGACATGTAAATGCAGTTTTTGGACGATCTTCTTCTGCAATTTGAATCTGATAATATCCTGATTTCATATCAAATTTGCTGAATATCTTACTGCCATGAATTTTCTGCATGATTGTTTCTTGTCGAGGCATGGGATAATTAAAGCTCTTAGTTATAGCATTTAAAGGCTTATAATTAATCACCATCCTATCTTTACCACGAACAATCTCAGAATGATTGCGAACTAGAAATGCAGAACAGGAATAATGAGATTCACTTACTTCAATCAAATTAAGATCTAGCAATTCTTGAATCTGTTTGCGCATTTCTTTTTCTTCATCAGGAGTACAGGGTATCAATTTGCCAGTCACTCCATTGTCATGCAGAGTGATAATTTCTTGTTTCGGGCTCTGAGTTGTCCAAAAGCTTGAGGATTAGTAGAACAACATTTTAGCAATTCCTCAAATATCTGAATTTGTTCAGGAGACCAATTAGGATCCCTATTGGCCTTTTGGGTAGGTTGAGCTTTGGCTTCATAAATCTTTAACACTTCTTCCCAATCATGAGATTCTTTTCTCTGTTTGGGTTGCCTTTTTAAACCTACCTTTTTCTGACTCTGATCTTTTCGGGCTTCAGAATTAGCCATAGTTAACCTGGGGACTGAGACTGCTTTCTTCTTGATGTTACAAATGATTTTATCATTACTGATCGTAACAGGCAACACTGAATTAATGAACGGCATTCCCAGAAATAAACTTGCTGAGTTATCATAATGCTGAATAGCTGAAATCTTAATTATATTCCCCCCAAGTTTCATTGAAATGTTATCAACATAATGAGTCAGATTAACAGAACCACCAATGGTTTCAGATCTAAGGATATTCTGTAAGGGCTTCCATAATCCTTTAAACAGTGACGGTCTAGCAAGATTATTGGAGCCACCGGTATCAATAAAAGCATCAACAGAAATCCATTCACCACGTACTTGAACTTCAACAGGAATATACAACAGATCACTAGTTCTGACAATCTTTTTCATAAAGGCTTGTTCATCAACAGAACTAGGTTTAGGGAGGAGAGAGGAAGATGATGCAACTGTCTTCGGATAAGGACATAAAGAATTCTGAACGGACTGAGGTTTAACGGATAAGAAGTTTGGCAAAGAATTCTTGGTGTCAACAGTTGTAGTAGTTGTGACAGAGGTATCAGAATACTCTTCTGTATCATCTTCTTCAAAAACAACAGAATCACTATCATCACTTAAGTGATCCTTATAAACATCGGAATCAAAATCAGAATCTTGATAAGCAAGATTCATTTTATTACTAATATCAGGCAGAGACTCAGTATCAGAAAGAGAAGCATCAGTCAAAATATATACATCTGAAACTTCATCATCAGAATCAACAACTGACCAGTCATCTGCAAATTCTTCAATATCAAAACAGGCTTTTAGTTTGTTAGAGGAACTCTTGGACATTTGCATGCAAAGTGTCCTTCTTGCTTACAGATAAAGCAAGCATTATCCTTCTTTTGTTGTTTCCTCTTTTTCACATACCTAAATTTACGGAATGGTCGTTTAGGATTGATAACTCTCTTAGGTCTGTATTTACCATATCTTTTTGATTTCCTTTTCCGGAAAGGAGTCCAGGGTAAAACAGAACGACACACATTCAAATTAGGAGAAATATCATGAACCTGTTTCTGCCAGCACAAATATTTTACTTTCTCTTGGCTTCTGAATAGAGATCGATCCAATAGATTTGTTCTATCTTTTTGCCTTGGACTTCAATATCTTTCATTATCATATCCCCTATATTTCCAGTAATTTAGAAAGAAAAGCAATCTTCTGAGTATGATCATTAACAAGATTTGCTTTATAGATTTTACCCATAAATTCAGATCCAAACTGATCTAAATCTTTTAAATCTGTTAATTGCATGCGGGTTAAATCTGTAATGATTGTTTTCTTTTCATCTTGAGGCTCGGGAACAAATTGAGTAACAAGAGAACTTCTAAAGTGGCTAAGCCTAAAGCTGCCACATTGTTTCTTTCTTCTTGAGAAGCGCCCATCCACCAATCCCAAACAATTCCGGCCATTCGTTTCTCCGCCAGCAAGAAAATGGAAAAATTATCCAATTTTGACACAACTTGCATTTGATATAGTGCACCTATCCAAATCCGGATAGATTCTGCTGGATTAGATGACTTATCTAAATCTAAAACATATCCAGAGGAATTAGTATGAAAGAGATCTTCTTCAACTCTAGGATATTTAGGGTCTTTATGCAGATTTGCTTTCTGCAGGGATGGCATAATAAACGATGGAAATAGAGTTGCAGCATTTTCTATTGTAGCCAATTCACCTTTGTTTTTATACAAACTGGAAAATTTTGGAATTGCAGTTTTAGTACTTAATTGGCTATTACTAGATTCAGCAAAATCTGCTGCTTCTTCATGGAATCACTGGTTTCCCATTTAGGTGGAATTTCCATTGTTTTTACAAACTTTGGAGGCTGTTCTTCTCTTTTCTTCTTCTGTCTTCTTCTTTTCTCTTTCTCTTCTCTACGCTGCTGTTCAGCGGACTGTTCATCATGAAGAAGTTTAAGATTGGCTAAAATCAAATCACTTTGAGAACCCAAATCATCTAAGACTTCTTCAGCATGTGCGCACCAAGTAGTTAGATAATTCCCAATCTGATAAGTTTGATCTAGATCATTTGTATTCTGAGAATTGTGTTCTATCAAAGGAGCACAATCTGCTCGGGTTGGTGGTTGTCTAGAAGAGGAGGAAGTAGTACAGAACTTTGTTTGAGGAGGCCATTTGCCACCTTTAACAAATCTATGATTGGCATATTGCCATTCTTCAACAGGAGCAAAAGAAGTACGCATACGATGCATTTATTTACAGTGGGTAGAAATGGTTTATACTCAGGTATATACACTCATTAGGTGACAGAGAAGGTTCACCTAAACTTTCTTCTTCGGGAATAGTAGCAGGACTTTGACTACTTGAAGGAACTTCATTTGGAATCATAGGAAACACATATCTCTTTGGCTTAGAGACAGGTCGAGGAATTACTGGTCTTGGAGGAATCAACTTGACTTGTCCATTATCATAGTTACTCTTTTCAATTTGGATTGAGGTTGTTTAGTATCAACTATTGACTTGTATTGGAAATACCAGTTTCCAGGTAACTCAGTAGGATCATATAGAACACCTTCAACTGAGCATTAGACAAACTAACTGTAACACAATCCTTTAAGACAGGCTGTTTAAGTTTAGGATGTGCTGTATTAGTCAATTGAAAAGAAGCTTGTCCAATTATAGACAGGTATTCACTTTCTTCAGCCATGGTTAACCCTTGGACACCAGACAATAATTCCAACAATCTTTCAGATGGACATCATTCAGACTAATAGCATAGTCAGGATAAATGGTTCCATATTGACAACCAGTAGCAAGGTTTCCTTGAATAGTACCAATCCTAGCATGTTCATAATTTTGATGACGGGTATCAAACAGTTCAGCAATACAGGGAGTATTAATTCCATGACGAAACAGTGGAGCTAATCCAATCCTTATCCCCCAAAATGAAGATAGAAATACTTTCATCTTTTACATACTGCCGAAATTTCTTAATTTCATCATCAGAGAATAATTCAAAGCAAGGATTTGCACAGAAGGTCCAGATATCTTAATAGTGATTTCTACCTCTTTCAGAAAGTTTTTCTTCTTGAACAGGAAAGTCATAGGTAGCTTATAGATATCAGTAGAATTTAGAGCAAGAGGAGTCCAATGTTCAGGGTCTTCAACTAATTCATGATTTTCGTTTTCAACAGACTCGGACTCAGTCGACCGTGACGAGACTTCAGTAATGACTTTTCTGTCTATGGATGAGAATGATCGCAACAGATTGGCCATATTTAATCTATAACAGAAATAGACTAATGAAAGCTTTTATCTACTCGGTCCAATGATCAACAGAGTGACCTTTCAAAGGCTAGCTGGCTTTCAATAGAATTCTGGCTTTCAATAGAAGAGTATTCTGATACCTCTGTCACAACTACTACAACTGTTGACACCAAGAATTCTTTGCCAAACTTCTTATCCGTTAAACCTCAGTCCGTTCAGAATTATTTATGTCCTTATCCGAAGACAGTTGCATCATCTTCCTCTCTCCTCCCTAAACCTAGTTCTGTTGATGAACAAGCCTTTATGAAAAAGATTGTCAGAACTAGTGATCTGTTGTATATTCCTGTTGAAGTTCAAGTACGTGGTGAATGGATTTCTGTTGATGCTTTTATTGATACCGGTGGCTCCAATAATCTTGCTAGACCGTCACTGTTTAAAGGATTATGGAAGCCCTTACAGAATATCCTTAGATCTGAAACCATTGGTGGTTCTGTTAATCTGACTCATTATGTTGATAACATTTCAATGAAACTTGGGGGGATATAATTAAGATTTCAGCTATTCAGCATTATGATAACTCAGCAAGTTTATTTCTGGGAATGCCGTTCATTAATTCAGTGTTGCCTGTTACGATCAGTAATGATAAAATCATTTGTAACATCAAGAAGAAAGCAGTCTCAGTCCCCAGGTTAACTATGGCTAATTCTGAAGCCCGAAAAGATCAGAGTCAGAAAAAGGTAGGTTAAAAAGACAACCCAAACAGAGAAAAGAATCTCATGATTGGGAAGAAGTGTTAAAGATTTATGAAGCCAAAGCTCAACCTACCCAAAAGGCCAATAGGGATCCTAATTGGTCTCCTGAACAAATTCAGATATTTGAGGAATTGCTAAAATGTTGTTCTACTAATCCTCAAGCTTTTTGGACAACTCAGAGCCCGAAACAAGAAATTATCACTCTGCATGACAATGGAGTGACTGGCAAATTGATACCCTGTACTCCTGATGAAGAAAAAGAAATGCGCAAAACAGATTCAAGAATTGCTAGATCTTAATTTGATTGAAGTAAGTGAATCTCATTATTCCTGTTCTGCATTTCTAGTTCGCAATCATTCTGAGATTGTTCGTGGTAAAGATAGGATGGTGATTAATTATAAGCCTTTAAATGCTATAACTAAGAGCTTTAATTATCCCATGCCTCGACAAGAAACAATCATGCAGAAAATTCATGGCAGTAAGATATTCAGCAAATTTGATATGAAATCAGGATATTATCAGATTCAAATTGCAGAAGAAGATCGTCCAAAAACTGCATTTACATGTCCTGCCGGGTTCTTTCAATGGCGAGTTGTGCCATTTGGTCTCAAAAATGCTCCTGCATTCTTTCAGCGTCGAATGGATCATATTTTTGGTTCATACGATTTTATTGTTGTATATATTGATGATATCCTTGTATTTAGTCCAGATCTCGCCTCTCATTTGAAGCATCTCTAAATATTTCTTGACGAAGCCCGTAATCATGGTTTAGTCTTATCTGAGAAGAAAATGGTTTTATTTCAAGACAGTATTGATTTTCTCGGCATCACCGTTCGCCAAGGTAAAATTCAGATGCAGCCTCATGTTTTACAGAAATTATCTGAATTTCCTGATCAATTACAAGATAAGCCAATGATTCAGCGATTTTTGGGAATTCTCAATTATGTTCATAAATATATTCCCAATCTTTCTGAAAAGACTTCTCCTATTCGAGAATTTATTAATGGTGGTTGGTCTGATGAAGCTACTCAAGCGGTTCAATTATTGAAACAAGAATGCCAAACATTACCTACTTTAAAACCGCCTGGTACTGGTTTTCTCATCTTACAGACTGATGCTTCCGACAATTTTTGGGCGGCTACTCTTTTTGAGAGAAGGCAAGAAGGAGAAAATGTTGAAGAAGTTCTATGTGCCTATGCTTCAGGTGAATTCTCTAAACATCAGAAAGGT
The DNA here is from genome assembly GCA_031772625.1 of Pinus tabuliformis. Classification (NCBI taxonomy): domain Eukaryota; kingdom Viridiplantae; phylum Streptophyta; class Pinopsida; order Pinales; family Pinaceae; genus Pinus; species Pinus tabuliformis. The sequence goes on along the minus strand of CM062816.1, from coordinate 1,250,024,153 downwards.
TATTTTCCTGCTGAAAAAGAAACCCTTGCAATATTCAATGGAATTCAAAAGTTCGAAATTTATTTGGCACCTTCAAAATTCTTGATTCGAACTGACTCAATGAATTTCAAGTATTTCTTGAATGCCAATATATCTCAGCAATTAGCTCGTGGGCGATTATTAGCATGGCAAATGTGGTTTCAGATGTATGAATTTGATGTTGAATGGATTCCTGGAAATTCTAATTATTTACCTGATGCCTTAACTAGAGAAATGAACAAGGTACATGTACATAGTGAAAGTCTTTTCACCATTGCAGGAACCAGTCCTGCTGATGATTCTTTTGAAACTTTTGTACAGCGTTTTAAGATTTTAGAATATTTGTTATCCGATGTCACTGATCAAATCAAGAAGATAATTGGTCTCCGACTAAGAAGAAATCAGTGGATACAAAGATGTCAAGCTTGGCAACATAAAAATGTTGGCGTCTTTCTAAATCTCAATGAAGAATTGGTAAAGGTTTATCCTCTACCAAATTTACAGGTTAAGCTCTATTTTCAACAGCTCGATGACACTTGGCTCAGTCATTATACTCCAGATATGATTCAAACTCTGAAAACTCTGAATTATTATCAGATTATTGGTGCAATTGAGTTTTCTATTTCTATGTATATTTCTTCTAAAATGTTAGAACTGGAGGAGGTAAATATGAATGGTCTTGTTGAACGCTTTTTGAAATCTCTCAAAATTCCAGATTTATTTGAAGAGATTGAAGCAGCATATCTCCAACAAAATACTGAAGCTTTTGTTAATACTGATTCTTTCCCTCAATTTGAGATGTTTCAGTCTTTTGCTGATTGGGAGATAAGAGATGGTAAGTGTCAGAAGAAACTCCAAGTCAGAGCTTCTCAATGTGTATTAAGGACCTTGCAGTATTTAAGAACATTTACAGAACCTTGGGATTATCAGAATATGGAATTCCGTAATGCTATTGAACCAAATCCTTTTTCACAGCTTTACGGAAAGGATAGTATTATGAAATCTACATTAGCTGAAGATCCAGATCAGATTAAAAAGATTTCATTATGGCTTCAAGATTTTCATTCGTTAAAACTACCGGAGAAACTATCACTGATAAAAACCCTCGAACTTCTGCAAGGAAAACAACGAGTATTTCGATTAATAGTTAATCAGAAGGCTGTTATTACTATTAATGTATATTCTTGTTCATGGTCCGAAGATGCGGTTTGCTTGATCAATCTACTTCTCTCTAATCGTGTCTGTTCTTCAATGGTGTTTGAAATAGGATGGCAAGAACAAGGAAATCTTAGTCATCAATTGAAATTATGGGTTCAATCGAGTATTGAACAATCTGTAAGTATGTTTCAGATTTTTAAATGGGAGTTATTAGATGGGGTTGAACTGGCTGTACAGTCTTTGCCAGATTTCAGAAATAGCAAGAAAGATAATTTCCTTGGAATTGAAATCGATCCCTTTGCATATGTGAACCGATGGAATAAAGATGATTATCTCTTTCCATCTAAAAGTTTAAAAAAGTCTGCAGATTCGATCAGATTTACTTATGACACAGGTCAGAGTTCACATGCTCCACAAAAAGAAGATTCCTCCATTACAATCCATGATCCAAAAGGAAAAGATAAAGTGAATAGCGAAAAAGAAACCGTATATGTGGATATTTATCAAGATGCTCAAGAACAAAATGACCCTACCTGGGAAAAAGAATATCTATCATGGCTTACATCTTCCTGGAAAGATCCTCAAGATACTTTATCTCATTTATCGTACCATTGGGATAGAGTCAAGACTCCGTCAGATTCCGAGATGGGATATGATAGCGATAGAAGCCCGAAAGGTTCTTGGTAACGAATCTCTTTGTCAGCAATGTGACACTGTTGGTCACATGTTGTGACGAATCTTTGTACAAAAGAAAAAATTGAGTAGACACCATCAGTGGAATAAGATACTGACAGGACCCTCAATTATTTCTACTTTTATGTCATGCATTAGGTCAGCTAGATTCGTTTGTTAGGTTATTTAAGAGAGAACTCTCTCATAGTTTAGGCATCGTGAGTTGTGAGTGCTTAGTGAGTTTGTGAGTGTGTGTGTGTAATCAGAGCTCATATCTTTGAGTTTCTATGGTGTGTAATTTTACTTTGAATTAATACTGAAGCCTGCTGGGCCGCCAGTATGAGGACTGTTTCTTTTAAGAGCATCGTGTGAGAGATAGTAAGGCGCGTTTGAGAAGTGACAGGAGTTCGCAAAAGTCCGTGCAAATCTCTGGTTGATGTGTTGAAGAAATTTGCAGAAGGCGTTCGCTTCAGTTGTTCCAAGTAAGTTCCTAGACGATACATCTTGTTTATGGTATCAGAGCCCTGTTGTAGATCCTAACTCACTAATCTGTAGACAGAATTCTATTGAAAGCCAGCTAGCCTTTGAAAGGTCACTCTGTTGATCATTGGACCGAGTAGATAAAAGCTTTCATTAGTCTATTTCTGTTATAGATTAAATATGGCCAATCTGTTGCGATCATTCTCATCCATAGAAAGAAAAGTCATTACTGAAGTCTCGTCACGGTCGACTGAGTCCGAGTCTGTTGAAAACGAAAATCATGAATTAGTTGAAGACCCTGAACATTGGACTCCTCTTGCTCTAAATTCTACTGATATCTATAAGCTACCTATGACTTTCCTGTTCAAGAAGAAAAACTTTCTGAAAGAGGTAGAAATCACTATTAAGATATCTGGACCTTCTGTGCAAATCCTTGCTTTGAATTTATTCTCTGATGATGAAATTAAGAAATTTCGGCAGTATGTAAAAGATGGAAAGTATTTCTATCTTCATTTTGGGGGGATAAGGATTGGATTAGCTCCACTGTTTCGTCATGGAATTAATACTCCCTGTATTGCTGAACTGTTTGATACCCGTCATCAAAATTATGAACATGCTAGGATTGGTACTATTCAAGGAAACCTTGCTACTGGTTGTCAATATGGAACCATTTATCCTGACTATGCTATTAGTCTGAATGATGTCCATCTGAAAGATTGTTGGAAATTATTGTCTGGTGTCCAAGGGTTAACCATGGCTGAAGAAAGTGAATACCTGTCTATAATTGGACAAGCTTCTTTTCAATTGACTAATACAGCACATCCTAAACTTAAACAGCCTGTCTTAAAGGATTGTGTTACAGTTGGTTTGTCTAATGCTCAAGTTGAAGGTGTTCTATATGATCCTACTGAGTTACCTGGAAACTGGTATTTCCAATACAAGTCAATAGTTGATACTAAACAACCTCAATCCAATTTGAAAAGAGTAACTATTGATAATGGACAAGTCAAGTTGATTCCTCCAAGACCAGTAATTCCTCGACCTATCTCTAAGCCAAAGAGATATGTGTTTCCTATGATTCCAAATGAAGTTCCTTCAAGTAGTCAAGTTCCTGCTACTATTCCCGAAGAAGAAAGTTTAGGTGAACCTTCTCTGTCACCTAATGAGTTGTATATACCTGAGTATAAACCATTTCTACCCACTGTAAATAAAATGCATCGTATGCGTACTTCTTTTGCTCCTGTTGAAGAATGGCAATATGCCAATCATAGATTTGTTAAAGGTGGCAAATGGCCTCCTCGAACAAAGTTCTGTACTACTTCCTCCTCTTCTAGACAGCCACCAACCCGAGCAGATTGTGCTCCTTTGATAGAACACAATTCTCAGAATACAAATGATCTAGATCAAACTTATCAGATTGGGAATTATCTAACTACTTGGTGCGCACATGCTGAAGAAGTCTTAGATGATTTGGGTTCTCAAAGTGATTTGATTTTAGCCAATCTTAAACTTCTTCATGATGAACAGTCCGCTGAACAGCAGCGTAGAGAAGAGAAAGAGAAAAGAAGAAGACAGAAGAAGAAAAGAGAAGAACAACCTCCAAAGTTTGTAAAAACAATGGAAATTCCACCTAAATGGGAAACCAGTGATTCCCATGAAGAAGCAGCAGATTTTGCTGAATCTAGTAATAGCCAATTAAGTACTAAAACTGCAATTCCAAAATTTTCCAGTTTGTATAAAAACAAAGGTGAATTGGCTACAATAGAAAATGCTGCAACTCTATTTCCATCGTTTATTATGCCATCCCTGCAGAAAGCAAATCTGCATAAAGACCCTAAATATCCTAGAGTTGAAGAAGATCTCTTTCATACTAATTCCTCTGGATATGTTTTAGATTTAGATAAGTCATCTAATCCAGCAGAATCTATCCGGATTTGGATAGGTGCACTATATCAAATGCAAGTTGTGTCAAAATTGGATAATTTTTCCATTTTCTTGCTGGCGGAGAAACGAATGGCCGGAATTGTTTGGGATTGGTGGATGGGCGCTTCTCAAGAAGAAAGAAACAATGTGGCAGCTTTAGGCTTAGCCACTTTAGAAGTTCTCTTGTTAACTCAATTTGTTCCCGAGCCTCAAGATGAAAAGAAAACAATCATTACAGATTTAACCCGCATGCAATTAACAGATTTAAAAGATTTAGATCAGTTTGGATCTGAATTTATGGGTAAAATCTATAAAGCAAATCTTGTTAATGATCATACTCAGAAGATTGCTTTTCTTTCTAAATTACCGGGAAATATAGGGGATATGATAATGAAAGATATTGAAGTCCAAGGCAAAAAGATAGAACAAATCTATTGGATCGATCTCCTATTCAGAAGCCAAGAGAAAGTAAAATATTTGTGCTGGCAGAAACAGGTTCACGATATTTCTCCTAATTTGAATGTGTGTCGTTCTGTTTTACCCTGGACTCCTTTCCGGAAAAGGAAATCAAAAAGATATGGTAAATACAGACCTAAGAGAGTTATCAATCCTAAACGACCATTCCGTAAATTTAGGTATGTGAAAAAGAGGAAACAACAAAAGAAGGATAATGTTTGCTTTATCTGTAAGCAAGAAGGACACTTTGCACGCAAATGTCCCAAGAGTTCCTCTAACAAACTAAAAGCCTGTTTTGATATTGAAGAATTTGCAGATGACTGGTCAGTTGTTGATTCTGATGATGAAGTTTCAGATGTATATATTTTGACTGATGCTTCTCTTTCTGATACTGAGTCTCTGCCTGATATTAGTAATAAAATGAATCTTGCTTATCAAGATTCTGATTTTGATTCCGATGTTTATGAGGATCACTTAAGTGATGATAGTGATTCTGTTGTTTTTGAAGAAGATGATACAGAAGAGTATTCTGATACCTCTGTCACAACTACTACAACTGTTGACACCAAGAATTCTTTGCCAAACTTCTTCCAGATAAAAGATACCATTGTCATAGAGCTCTTTCTCAAAGTGCATTACCAAAGTAGGGACAAGTTCCTGAACCATGATGATGAAATTGGCCTTTGGGAGTCAAATTTTCCCAAGTACCAGTTCCCCCAAGTCCACATTTTTCCTGAAATTTTACAAATGTGCTATGCTTGCTACGTCCCAAGTCACAAAACCATCATGCTTCATGACCAAAAATTCCTTTTCACCATTACCGCTGAATCCATCAATGAAATGCTGTAGTTCCAACCAGGGCCAAACCTAACTCCCCTCACAATTGGAAACATATTGGTCTTATACCCAAACTCAGCTCTACCAAATTGGCCCAACTATTCCAAACCTTCATCGTAGAAGAAAAGCACATCCGTAACGACCCCACTCCATATGTAGTAGCTATATTTTCCGCTTGGGGCCGAAATATTATAGCCATGATATCTTGTGTTTTGGGTTACTCCACAAGTGAGTACATTGATGAAATTATCCTGGCTTTCATGTCCATCCATACCCCAAGACAGCCCCCTGCAACCATTCATGACTTTTCCACATACATAGCTGACAGAATGCATGAGTAGTTCACAAGAATGGGAAATGAAAGGGTTTTCAAGTAATCCTCAATTTTATACCATATGTTCTTATATTATCAATTAGAAAAGTTCCCATTCACCCTCCAAAAGCTGGACACCAAGGGTCAACCTAGGTCAATAATTTTTTGGACCCCATTAGTCCACGAGTATCGGTCTCCATACTCTTATTCAGGTTTCATTGATTTATTTGTGCATCTAGTTATGACAATGTTGACTAGAAACCCTCCTCCAAGAATCAGTACAGAAATAAAGAGATTCCTTCAACTGTCAAAGCAGACCAAAGTGGGTGACTGGTACCTTTACTAGAACCACACATAAATCAGGATATACGGTTGCATGCTTGCACCATACAAATTGCCAAGATACCTCCCTATGAGGATGTTTGCATTAGAATACTACAGGCAAGTTATCAATGCAGATGAGATAAACTTTGTAAATTTGAAGAAGAAGGCCAATTTGAAAATAAAAGACAACCTATGCCCCTTCATATGTAACTCTAGGGAGGCTGGGAAAGAGGTAGATTTGATACTATAGAAGATGAAGTTCCAAAGAAGTTTTGTTTGGAGATATGACCCTTTGGAATTCATCACCAAGAAGAGGCAAAAGGTCAAGCTAGGACCTTCTATTCACCATCCCATACCTAAGATTGAAGCATATTCCAACCAATCAAAATGGGTGGAAGGAACCTTAGTTGATCAAGACAACACTAGAATAGATATAGAGAATGCTTTAATTGATCTTGAAAAACAAATTGATGAGGGTTCTTTCCTACAGGTGCCAGAACAGTCAGACAGGCCAGAGAAATCAAGCAAACTAGAGACAACCATGAGTACCCCCTTAGTTGTGTAGACTCCTCTAAATGAGGAGAAGAGCCTAAAAAGAAGTAGGGAGGAGGCCACCACATCAACAAGGGCCACTTCACAGACTTATGCAGATACAAGCCATGCAAAAAGATAGAGTGTGAATCTTGTCTCTGAATAGGAATGCAAAGAGGAAACAATAGAAGTCACTAGCATAAAAGGAAACAGGAGCAGGCCATCACCCCATCGGAAGGCACACCCTCCACGTCACAAACTCAAGGGTTGGAAAGGCATCTCAGTCTTGAGGTATATTCCTTCAGAATGTCTGTTGTCAAAGACCAAGACATCAAGGAAAGGTACAGGGAAATAAAAGCAATGAATGAGAAGCTTAAGGTCCAAACTTATGCCCAGTACCTGAAGATGACCCCTACCAATCAAGCAAGGCTAATGTCAGTCTCTGATATCAAAGAGGGGAAAATGCAGATGACTTTTGTCAAGCCTACAACTCAACAGCCAAAAACAACCTCAGATTTCAAGAAAGTAGATTTTGAAGTGCTAGCAAGGGATATCCATCCCATAGACAAGATTGAGCTACACAAGAAAACAAGGAAGATGATATACTCCAATTTGAATGGAAAGGCCATAGCTGCCTACCAACTACAAAATTCCTTAAACAACATATCTGCATAATTCCAGTTGGAAAATCCCTCCTCATAAGCCAAGGACACAAGAATCAAGTCCTTAGAAGACTTAGTAATTCAATTGGGACACGATCCCAAGGATATAAATGCCACAAATCAGCTAATCAAGAAGAAAAATGATGATATTGCACTCAAGAAGCAACTTAAGATACCCCAACTACATCATCCACAAACATTGGAGGTCCTAGAATCCTAATAAGGAAATGAAGAGCTCATGGACTTTGTCTTGAAGCTGAATGATCAACTCAAGGAGATAGAGAAGGAGTTGGACACTTTAATTCAATTGAAGCAAAGTGACTTGGTCACAACTTCTAGAACTGTCATCCCCATGGTATCTGTAGTAGTTCTTTCTACATTGGCAGCATCACTGGCACCCACAGCTCCACCTGCAACAACATTGCCAGTAACAACAGAATCTACTACACAATAGGAGCACTAGGGGACAAAGTAGCAGAACTTGTGAAAGCCATGGAAGATACGTCTATCTAGGCAACAGAGATAAAAATATTGAAAGAAAAGGTGGCAAGTTTGGAAACTGACTGTAAACTTGCCGAACTCAAGTAGAAAGAAGAAACACAAAGGGCCTAGAGAATGGGTGTGAGGATCAAAATCCTGGAAAAGGATTTGACACTTGCGAAGCCACTTGGACAAACCAAGGAAATGCTATGGGCCAATATCATTGACTCTGTCAATGATATTTGGCCATCAATCCAAGTTATTTTTGAGCAAACAGAGCTAGTAAAGATAGCTACTGAAGCTATCCAAAAAGTGGAGGAATTTTGAAATAAGCCTGAGGATGCAAATAGACTCATCTATTTCCTCAATAGAAAAAATAGATATGAGCTACATGAGGTGAACATTGAAGATGGAACTGCCACCATTCTAGAAATAAGGAAGGTCCTTTCTAAAAGAAACCTTATGCTTAATTTGGAAGAAAAGTGCCACATTATGCAGGTAGCCATTGATAGGTTCATAGCTAAATTTCAGATTTTGAGGGAAAAGGGTATGCCCAGTCCTATGGTCATCAATGATAAAATCATGACACAATTGGACTACGGCAATAGACTCAGATAGTTGGCTAAGGAACAAGCCAACTCTTCATCAACTAAAGCCTTGCCAACAGGAAAAGTATTATATGACACATTTGAGAACTTGATTTTCCTTGAGCATGTGGTAAAACATTTGTTCCTCACGAAGCCAAATTTTTCTAAATATACCGAGGCTGAAGAGATTTACAGGAGAATGGTAAATGTGAAATTACTAGATGCAGAATGGTGGGAGACAATGATAGATTTACTGTGACAAATAAACAGTTGAAAGTTACTGTGCAGTAAAAATGAAGGCAACAGAGTAAAACAAGTAAAAACAACACAACAGGGTCAAAGAGTATCAGATGAAAGATCAAAGTAAAGAAGTCTCCAGTGTAAAAATGCCACAACTATTAGCCAGCATAAAGGGATACCCTCAACCATAAAGGTGAGCACACCCATAATTAAAGGGACAACAAGAAACGGTTCATTAGCTGTCTATATCTTCTTGCTAGAAGATATTTGTATTTCCTAGAATAAATCTCAAGTTGTTTTGAGATATTTTGTAATAAGTGTTTGTATAAATACTTCACTACTTGAAGTATGTAGTGTGGATTCCAAACATTTCTATAGAATTTTTCTCTCAAATCAGAAATTCTATTGTATCAATGACTTGATTGGCTTACTGGATCAAGGAATAAAGATAAGATATTTTATAGGATTCTTGTGTAAAGTGAAATAAAAATAAGTATTCTCTCATGTTCAATGTTGTTTTCCTTCAAATTTTTTCATAATATTTATGTATCTCTAAAATCTAAATGTTATAAAATGGAATGATATTTTAGAAATTTCTTAAATGCACTTCGTCTTGACTGTTATGCATTATTATATTTTTCTTCACAAATCTAAGTTAAGGAATTCTTGATTGCTCCTTAGTTTAGGTGACTTCTCGTGATCTATAGCAAAGGATTCTTAATTGCCCTTTGTTCATGATTATCCTTTGCTCTCCATTCTGATCCCGGTCTAAGGATTCTTAAGTTCCCTTTCACCCTGGTTGGAATTACTTCACCCATTATGCCTAAAGATTTACATTTTTCTCTTCTAGCCTGCCCTATGAACATTCCCTTTCATGAATTGGTCCAGTCTTGCTATCCATTTTTTGACTCCATAGCCCAATGGCTTGAAGACCTAGCTCTATCCATCTGCTCTAAGAATTCCATGACCCAACCTTCAAATCAAAACCAAAACCCTAAGGAACACTAAGAACTAGCCTAAAATCCCATAAGAAACAAAGCTACATTATATAGAGAGAGCCCTCTTTGAGTCATAGGTTGGCTAGAGCCTATACTTAAAAGATTGGTTTGTGGTTACCTCGTTTTCTTCCTTCTTCTGACAACTTCTAAGGAGAATTCTGAGTGATAACATAGTGGTGACCATACTGGGGACAATAAAATCCTCCGTCTTCATAAACCTTTAAGAAAATTTTAAATATTTATTTCAAGCCTCTTAAAGCGTTTATTAGAAGTTATTTACAAAATCTCACAAAAACCAAGTAACTAGAAAAATCTTGAAATTCTGGCTTCAAGGAGAACTCACTATACTAGGGCTAATCCAGATCCAAACCCTGCCCCAGTTGTTGATAATCCCAACCTGATTTCGAGAAGACCCAAAAGAGAGGAAAGTTCAGTTAGTCAAACACCTTTAATCAAAGCCGATTCGTGCCCTAATGAGTGGTTGTTCTTAGAAGACCTTCCCCTCAATGTGCCATTTGATCTTTCCTTATTTAGAACAAGGTCTAAAAGTACAATTGATGAAATTTTTCTAGATCTAGAGTTTATTGTAGACCTCGAAGTCCAAAAGGCCAATCAGTCAATTGATGAATATATTCTGAATTCCCCACAGTCATCCCTTACTGCAGCTAGGAACCCTGAGCTTTCTGAACCAATATCCACTACTCTTAGTTCACCATTATTCCCTTCAACCTCTGAAGTTCATTCCCCACCTCCATTTATACCTTCACTTCCTTACCAACCTACCATTACTCATCAACCACCTGCTAGTCCTAGTTCATCCTCCACTACTGTATCACCTTCCAATGCCTCAACCCCACATTTTAGCCCATCCTAGCTTGTAGCCATGGAAAATAGATATGCTCCCCTTGTCTTACATGCTCCACTTGGTGCGATGCTATCACACTACCAGAGTAAAATTGTCCAATTTTATGGCATATGACACTACACTACATAGCACCATGTTAATAAAATGACAGACTACTTTGAACTTCATGAAATTGATATTTTGGATGTCCAAATGAGATTATTCACTCAGACTTTAGCTGGTGATGTTAGAAAATGGTTTAGATAACTGCCTGATAATAGTATTGATAGTTTAGAAGTATTTCAATAGCATTTTTTTAATAGATGGGAAAAGAAAAAGAATCCTCTATAGATCCTTTCTGAATATGAAAATATTAGGAGAGGACCCAATGAAACTGTTCAAGATTACTACACCAGATTTAACAATATATACAATGCAATTCCAGTTAATCTTAGAACCCCACCTGACTTAGCATTAATAAATTTCCCTGATGGTTTTGACACAGACATGGCATTCCAGCTCAGGGAATGAAGCACCCCAACCCTAAAAGATATGCAAAGTGTGGCAGTAAGTGTAGAGGCTAATTTATTAGCTAAGAGAGCTAGAGTTATGAATGAAAGAAGAGGATCACCTAAAGATGAACCTTCACCCTCTGACATTAAAATAGATAGCTTAGCCAAAGGCATGGAGAAGTTAATGGATAGAATAGAGAATATAGAGAGGAAGCCCTAGTGGGATAATCAACATACACCTCCAGTTAGAAACCCAAACTTTAGGAGAAACCAAAACCAAAATACTGGGAAAAATAGACTTGATCAAAATATAAGACCCCCTTTCCAGGAAAATTATGCAGAAACATCTCATCCTGAAGACCCAGAGCAAAACGCACAAATTAACCTGATGGGATTAGATGATGAAGGTGTCATTTTTCTAACCCAAGATGATCGGGAATTGCAGATGTTGTAGCAATTGAAAAACCAATCTGGAGAGTCATTTGATTATAAAAAGAGGTTATGATTCTGCCATCTTTGAAGTACATAAGTAGTATAACCTAAGGAGTAAAAAGAATTCTGATATCTCTGACCAAAACAAGAAAATAGTGTCAAATCAACCAAAGAAAATCAAAGAATCCCTGATTTCTAAAATCCTCCAGCTTCTCCCCAGAGAAAACCAGAATCCTTCTCGTCCTACCATTGAAGATATAACTCCTAATCAATCTTCTGATGATCAACCCTTTTCTTCAATTCCACCCAAAAAACCAGTGGACACATCTCAAAATACTAGATTGGAAAATTCACAAAAAGAAGTCCCTAATAAAGGAAAAGAAGACCATCCCACTCAAATCCCTACTATCAAAAGTCCAAACCCTCAAATAGAGAAAGCCCCTTTGCTGTTCAATTTGGGAGCAGACATAGTGATGATAAAGATTTTAGTCCCTTTGACAGAGTTAATCAAGAATGAAACCTACAAAACACAGATAAACCAGACCCTGAACCTTGCTGAAAATGAAGATTCTGTTAACCTGTTTGATGACCAGCCTAAACTTATATTTGGTCCAAATGTCAATGGCAAACCACTAGAAGGAGGAATACCACCTTTCTACATTAGCCTTGGCATCCATGACAAAGTTCTTCATAATGTAATGTTGGATTCTGGTGCCTCCCACAACTTAATGCCCAAATCAGTAATGGAAAAATTGAACCTAGACATTACAAGACGTTACAAGGACTTATTTTCATTTGACTCAAGTCAAGTAAAGTGTCTAGGGTTAATTAAAGACCTCTGTGTTACCTTAGTACAATATCCTGCCAAGAGCATCCTTATGGATATTGTAGTTGTTGACATTCCACCGAAGTATGGCATGCTATTATCCAGGTCATGGGGATCCAAACTTCAGGGATCTCTAAAACTTGAGATGTCATATGCAACAATTTCTATTTTTGGACAACTCGAGAATCTGTACCAAGAAACTTTAATGAAATACATGGTGAGTGGCCATGATCGGCCTCAAAACTCTCCTATCTACTATGTACATTCAGACATTGATTCTTTTATTTTGTATAATACTGATGAAACACAAGGAACTCTTTTAGACAGTGTTGATACTGAACCAAAGAAATTGGATTTTCAAAACAAAAGGAAATTGTCCAAACTTTAGAAATTTCCACTAAACTAGGTAGTCAAGTTGAGGAAAAGTTGGTGGAAATAGATGATACTAATTATGAACATGAGATATTGTGGCATATTGAGTTTGTTGGGTCAGTCAATAAGTTTGGAGCAGGAGAAGGAGTTTGGATATACAATCTAGAGAATAATTACTCAAAAGGCCATGCATACAGACCAAATTTTAAATGTACTAATGTTACCGGGAAAAGTGTCTATACAGAACTGCTAGTCCCACTAAGGCTAGTGGCTGCCTTAGAAACAAACAAACTAAAACCACTCTAATTTTCCTTTATGAGAAATAGATGAGAGAAGAATAAAGGAGACCAACCTCTGTCTTGCGCTTGGTTCCTTGTTTGGTTCCTCTCCCTTCTGATAGTCCTCTGCTACTAGCTTTCTTGTATACCCAGCTTCAAAGAGCACCTGGAGAGTCACAACAGCATAACACTATACGAGAACATAGATCTATTATCATAAACAATCTAGGATCAGATGTAAATTGACCATACAAATGCATAAAACATGAATAATACAAGAGTATGGAGGAAAACTTGAATAGCTTTATTGATAATCAAGAAAGAGCCAAGAGAATTACAACCAATTGTTCCGACCCAGCATCATCCTCTCAGCAAGAAGCCCTTCTTCACCTCATGAAAAGCTTAGATCACCCAACACTATGATATTGCACCAAGAAACCAACAACACTTCCTTACAAGATACAAAATTCCAGCCCCTGGATCTCTGGGATGAGGGATCCATATATAGATGTTTGCAAGGGGGGTGAGTCAGCTTTTGAGATTTGATTAGTGTCCTCTCTCTGATAGTTCTTGATTCCACTTGGAGAATGATGATCTCTTACTCATCCCTGGTCGAATTCAGAGAGGCAAGTGTTACAGGAGAAGTTTCTGGAAGATTCCATGCTCCTCCACCTTGCGGATTGACCCTGCCATTTGTCCCTTCTCGCCCATCGCACCCCATAGAAGGGCTTTTTGACATGCATCACACCTACTGTGTGTATTCAGGTGGGATGCAGCGCACTTTGCCTATGAAGCGGGTGAAATGGTCCAGTTTTGAACAGTTCTGAGTAGATTTTCATGGAGAACTTCTGGGAGAGGATGTAATCAGTTGACCTTATTCTTTTAGGGGTCGGAACAATAATTTTAGGGACTTAAGAGCCCTTGTTTTATTGACATTTATGATTGGGGTTGCAGTGCCCAAAAATGTCTATAACAGTTGCCCCCTAAAGCATGAGGTCGTTAATTTGTGGATGTCAGGTGAAATGCTTTATCATGAGGATCTGAAGTTCTTTCAAGCTGGAAGGAGACCTGTAATAAGATACAATACAATACATTATCTTCATAATATTTTCATAACCTAGCTGAGGTGGGCATTCCCATGCTCAGTTTTATAAATTCGTTTTCATGTACATGGGATAGACAATCGTCTGAGTGTAGACTGATGATTCTATTAGAGCCATCATCCCTTAGATTGGATGATTATCTGTGCAGCAATGATGTACATTTGATGTATTTATTTTCCTGAATATATATCGCAGCCCGGATGGATGAGACTAGATCCAGGGTCTTCAATCTCGTTCGATCTTCACTCAAATTACAAGTCGATCCATGTGAGAGATGTTCTGGAGTCGAACATGGAAAGACATCACCTGATTACCAGCCAATGATGTAAGCTGTTAACAGGCGCGAGAGGAATCACCGATAATGATGATGACCCTCAAGGTACTACAGTACAATTCACGTGGTGTGAATAAAGGACTTGGCATCGAAAACCACGCAAAATCTTTCGGTCGAAGGCCATTAATGTAAACCTATCGCCGGAAGTGAGAAACTTGCCATTGAGGCATGCAAGCTTCAAAGTACTGAAGGGGTTGTTCCTAGACCAACTTCTTGGATAATGAGTTGATGTCGACAAGAAGCGACCCATCACAGGAGGGCCTTAATGAATCCCACATCAATGACACGAAACGGAGCAAATGATTTTAATGGAGGTGAAAACGATCCGGTGATATAAGGTTCAGGGTGGCGGTCATGAAAGAATGGAGCGTAAATGTATTGCAGTGGGCGAGACATAGGCAAATTCTCTGAGTGACTTCTCTTGAACATATCGGTGACATTGACATGATGGATTGGTAGCATTAACCCCAAATGTGAATGGCGTGATGGAACCATGGTGGTGTGACCAGTGAATGGAACAACCCAACCCGACTTGGATGCGGAATGAAAGTGTCATGTTCAAGAGTGAATTGCTACCAACAAAGTTTCTTCAAGTTTTCTTCCCAATTTTCCCCAGTCATTGCTGACCAGTACCTCTTTATTTTTTTCAAGCTTGAGGAGGATAACATATGCTTGTTCTATAATTTTCCCTTCGGGCAAATCCATCGCTATGTTTTAATGAGTCTAGCGATAGTGAAACTCGTTCTTGTCTGCTATGGACAAGTTTGTCGCTATTAGGTTTTAACGAGTTTAACGACAAAGATAACTCGGCCCTTTTCATTTTTAGAGAGTCTAAAAAGGACGTAAAGGAAACTCCAAAAATCCTTTTTCGTCATCTAATCCCTTAAGTCCGAAAAAGTATAAAATAATGCAGAAGGGATGAATTTTCGGTACTTTTAATGAGCCAAACAAAACAAGCGCTCGATCTTTTTGTGTAATAATCCCTCAGGTCCAAAAAGATTAAAATCTAAAGGAGGGATAGCACTTCCGGTCATTTTAATGAGCTAGAGGGGCCAATGGCTCGACAATCTTTTCATTTTACAAGTCAGCTGAAAAGAGCTTAAAGGAGACTCGTCTTTGAGGAACAAGTGATAAATTCGGGTAGCAGCTGATTCCAGGTAAGGTTTGGAATTTTCCAATCATGGCAGTGTTACGAGGATGGCTAACAAGATCACTCTTCGCAGCTGTTCCTCAAAAGGGGTAAACAATCAAATGGAGGTGAATGATTAGCCAATACAGAGTGGAGGTGATGATGAGAACAAGACCAAGGCTTTAAAGGTTGAAGTACTACATTCACGATGGTTATTTACCCATTCATTTTTTAATGAGCTTAAACACGGGGAGAAACATTTGCTCATGACTTATGTTTATTTTTTAACGAGCTTGAACTATGTCCTAAAACTGCTCGATCCAGTCGTATAATAAGAATGTCTCATCTAAGATCCCATTTTTTATGGAGCTTGCACCTTACAAAGCTTTGCTCCAGAGCCCCTTGTGTTGTTGGGAAAAGTATCTAATTCAGAATGCCCCTATCCCACTCTAAGGTGTGATAGTGCCTTAGCAAAAAACAAGGAAACTTACTTGAGTATTCTTCTTTATGAAATGTAAATGAGGAGAAAGGATCTAACTAACCTGTGTCTTTCGCTAGTTTGTTGATCCAATTGCTCCTCTCTTTAGTAGCTCCTAGCTCCCAGCTTCACCGAATTCCTGCAAGATCACAAGAGAGAGAAACTACACGAAGATACAGATATACATTCATAAAAAGCTCAGGATCAGATTGAACTAAACATGCAAATATAACAAAACATCCTTGGTACACAGCATGTAGGAGAAACTCAAATAGTTTATTGACAGAATAATAAAGTCCAAGAGGAGATACAACCAAGTGAGTCCCGATCCAGCATCTACCTCCCAGCAAAGGAATCCCTTCCTCTCCTCCAACAAAGCATAAATCACCCAATGTACTAATCTCAATCTCAAACCAACAACAATTCTCTGCAAAGTACAAAATTCCAGCCTCCTGAACCTCTGGGTGAGAGATCCATATATAGATGTAAGCAGAGAGGATGAGTCAGCTTATGTTTTGACTTGTGGCTTCTCTCTGTCAGTTCTTGCTTCCACTTGGAGGTTGAGAGCCTCTTACTCATCACTAGTCGAATTCATTGAGGCAAGTGTCATTGGAGAAGATTCTGGAAGCTTCCAGGGTCTTTCCACCTCGTTGAATGAGCTTGCCATTTGTCATTTCCCACTCAGCGCACCCTAGTAGTGCTTCCACCTGCGTTGCAGTGCACCTAGCCAGTGTAGTCTCTGCATTTCAACGCAGGCAGCTAGAAGAGCTCCTGAATTGATCCTGAATTGACTGTTTTTGAGTTATTTTTGGTGGAGAACTTCTGGGAGAAGCTGTCATTGGTTGACCTTGTTCCTTTAGGGGCAGGAACAACTCTTTTAGTGACTTTGGATCCCTTGGATTATGGACATTTCATGCTCAATGCTGTAAGGCACAAAAATGTCTATAACAGTTGCCCCCTAAAGTATGAGGCCGTTTATCGGGTGAAATGCTTTATTAGGAGGATCCGAAGTTCTTCCAATGCTGGGAGGAGACCTGTAATAAGATACAATACAATACATTATTTTTCATACTGTTTTCATGATCTAGCTGAGGCAGGCATAACCATGCTCAGCTTTATAAATTCATTTTGATGTACATAGGACAGACAATCGTCTGATGGTAGACTGATGATTTTGATGAAATCATCATCCTCTTGGTAGGATGATTATCTGCTGCAATGTTGTACATGTCAATGTCTTTATTTTTCCTAAATATATATCGCAGCCCGGATGGATGAAACTAGATCCGGGGTCTTTAATCTCATCCGATCTTCACTCTAAGTACAAGTCGATCCATGTGAGAAATGTTCTGAAGTCGAACACGGAAAGACATTGCTTGATTACCAGTCAATGATGTAAACTGTTAACAAGCGCGAGAGGAATCACCGATAATGATAATGACCCTCAAGGTACTGCAGTACAATTCACGTGGTGTGAATAGAGGACTTGGCGTCGAACACCACGCAAAATCTTTCGGTCGAAGGTCATTGATGTATACCTGTCGCCGGAAGTGAGAAACTTGCCATTGAGGAATGCAAGCTTCAAAGTACTGAAGGGGTTGTTCCTAGATCAACTTCTTGGATAATGAGCTGATGTCGACAAGAAGCGATCTGTCAAAGGAGGGCCTTGATGTATCCCACATTAGTGACACAGAATGGAGCAAATGATTTTGATGGAGGTGAAAATGATCTGATGATATACGGTTCAGGGTGGCAGTCATGAAAGAATGAAGGATAATGTATGGTAGTGGATGGGACACGGTTGACTTCTCTGGATGACTTCTCTTGAACATATCGGCGACACTTATGTGATGGATTGGTAGCATTTACCCCAAAGATGGATGGTATGGCAAGACCATGGTGATGTGACCGATGAATGGAACAACCCAACCCGACTCAGGCACGGAGTGGAAGTGTCATGTTCAAGAGCGACTTGCTACCAATAAAGTTCTTTGAGTTTCTTCCCAATTTTTCCCCAGTCATTGCTGACCAGTACCTCTTTATTTTTGTCAAGCTTGAGGAGGATAACATATGCTTGTTCTATAATTTTCCCTTCGGGCAAACCCATCGCTATGTTTTAACGAGCCTAGCGATAGTGAAACTCGTTCTCGTCTAAAGACAAGTTTGTCGCTATTTAATGTTTTTAACGAGTCTAATGACAAAGATAACTCGGTCCTTTTCATTTTTAGAGAGTCTGAAAAGGTACGTATAGTTAACTCCGAAAGTCATTTTTCGTCATCTAATCCCTTAAGTCCGAAAAAGTATAAAACAATACAGAAGGGATGAATTTTCGATAGTTTTAACGAGCCGAACAAAACAAGCGCTCGATCTTTTTGTGCAATAATCCCTCAGGTCCAAAAAGATTAAAATCTAAAGGAGGGATAGCACTTCCGGTCGCTTTAACAAGCTGGAAGGCCAAAACTAGGCAATCTTTTCATATTTTATGAGTCAGATGAAAAGAGCTTAAAGAAGACTCATCTTTTGAGGAACGAGTGATAAAACGGGTAGCAGCTGATTCCAGGTAAGGGTTGGAATTTTCCAATCACGGCAGTGTCACAAGGATGGCTAGTGAAATCACTCTTCGCAGTTGTTCCTCAAAATGGGTAAACAATCAATATGGAGGTGAATGATCGGCCAATGGAAAAGTGGAGGTGACTGTGCAAACACGACCAAGGCTTTAATGGCTGATAATGTTACATTCACGGTGGTTATTTACCGGAGGGTAGTTCATTTTTTAACAAGCTTAAACGCGGAAAAACACTGCTCGGTCTTATGTTTATTTTTTAACGAGCATGAACTATGTGCTAAAACTGCTCGATAACATGGTCTTGTTTTGATTTTTACCATAAATAGCTTTGCTCTTTTCAAAGATAGTACTGCACCCTCAATTGCTGCATCAAACTAGTTAGAAACGAACAACATTTGCTTGAAAATGAGATTAAAACCCTAATATTTCACTTTGAACTACGTAAAAAGCAATTAAAAAGTGTTTTTACCTCTCATTTTACCATTTCATTTGAACTTGGTTTGTTGGAGCTTTGGAGGTGCCTCTTCCCCTTGATTTTCATCAGCTGATTTCGGGAGATTCTGTGGACGATTCTCGGCGCCGTCTGGACCAGGTAGGAGCTAAACCTGAGCTCTTTCATTTCATGGTTTCCTTTCTGTATTCTTTGCTTGATTTCCTGTTTTTCTGAGCCCCTGGGGTTTGATGGGGTCGCTCTGCCATCAGCGCACCTTGGGCACTCGAAACCTGCGCTGAATGTCAAGCAGTATGAAGGCAGTTTGACCTTCAACGTAGGTGGAACACTATGCAGGTGCGTTGGGCGCAGAAAAGGATTTTGTTGCACAGTTTTTGATGAAAATTTTTGCCGGTTTCTCATCAAAACCAGGATCTAACTCATCTCATGTTTGTTTTTCAGAGATATTGGAGCAAAATGACCCTTACATGGTGAGAACGAGAACATGAAGAAGAGGACATGATTGCCCTACATGATCCGGTTACGGTGAACGCGCTGCGGAACTGTGGTCTGCTGAAGTTCTTCCGTATCTCTAGCATGAGACAGCAGATCAACCTACTGCAATATTTGCTCGATGCTTGGGATCCTATCAACCAAGTTTTCCAGATTAGGGGCAAATCTATCCCCTTGACCGCAGTAGACATTTACTTCTTGACTGGCTTGTCGAGGCGGGTGCCCCCATCTCTTTGTCAGGTTCGGCCCGAGGGAGTGACTCTGTGAGAGATTATGTCCGCCAGTATTGCAGGGAAGGATCTCAGCCGAGTAAAGACGGCAAGATCATTATTCGTGAGGTTGCTGACAGGTCCCTTAGGTCTATCCTGTACACTATTGGAAGGATGGCTGGTAGTGTGTCTCTTCATGTAGCCAACAGATCCTATATGCAGCATGCCTTGGAGTGCCTCCAACCGAAAATATTAAACTGGTGTGATGCAGTACTTCTTCAGATGAAGAGTCAGTTGACCAAGGTAAAGGACGGGAAGTTGAAGAACTTTGGGTTCGGTTCTATTTTGACCGCCTTTGCTTTGGAGAAGATACCACTGATGCAGCCACAGTACATTGCACTCGACTTGCCTTCTCCTACTGAACCACGCATGCAGAGATGGGTTGACCACATGTCTAGGCATGCTGGTCAATCTCAGATTTCTTTTTCTGATATCTTCTTCAGGTGGTTTGAGCGTCAGGAGATGGTCTATTCCGAGTATCCATATGTTGGCATGGACTTCCGGGGTGATCTGGATTTAGTACTGCCGGACGGCGAGCAGTGGGGTGGTATTGGTAAAATCTTCGACCATATCACTGTTTACTGTTTTTATTTATAATGTCCTTGTGCTTTATTCTATCAAGACTTTAATCAAACTCATGTGTGCATGCAGATGTTGGTCCTGTTCGTCTAGTAGTTCGCCTGAGAGTCCCAGCTGCTGCCCCAGCAGGAGAGGCCGCCGGGAGGGTTATCCTTCGTGACCTTGATGTGGCCGAGACCCTTACAGCTGTGCAGGAGCAGGTTGAGAGCCTTACTCTCGGTATTCCAGATGTGAGGATCGATGAGTTACCTTTACAGTTGCAGCGGCATACTACTGGTGTGCCTAGACGATGGACTCGTCTCTTACGCATGATCGCACAGGCTGTGACGTGCTATCACGAGCATCACTAGACTAGGGT
Source organism: Pinus tabuliformis (assembly GCA_031772625.1). Classification (NCBI taxonomy): domain Eukaryota; kingdom Viridiplantae; phylum Streptophyta; class Pinopsida; order Pinales; family Pinaceae; genus Pinus; species Pinus tabuliformis. The sequence goes on along the minus strand of CM062816.1, from coordinate 1,250,003,451 downwards.
GCCCCCTAGCATTTTTAGTTTTTGGGGCATGTGACCGATTTTGTCTTGGTTACAGAACATTATATGTAAACCATAAACAGCTTATATATATATTTTGATTTTCGGGGTTTTATTCTGGTTGAGTTATGTGATCCACATGTACAACATTGATGATGTGTTTCTTTTTATAAATGTCGCAAATGTCTATCTAACACATAGTTTGCTAATGAGTCGGTTAATGTGTTTAAGTTTCTGGAAATATGTTGGTATTGAATTAAATCAAACTGTCTTTCCAAAATCTTAACCCTTAGAAACATGCGATAAATGGCTGGATTTCGGACGGAATATATACCATTGAGTTGTAGTATTACGAGTCGTGAGTCTAGCCTGACGATTAGTCGGCGTATACCATGGGTGATGGCATCAGAGAGCAGTTCTATCAACATGTTATACTCAGCGATGTTATTCGTTGATTACCCAATACATACACCTCTGAAACTTACTAACTCGCCGCTTGGATCAAAAATGGCCCAGGCTGTGGAGGACAGGTTCCGCGAACTACGACTCGCTCCGTCGGCATATCCAACACATGTCTCCAAAAGGTTTGACATCTGCAATAAATGTAAAAAGGTGGATTACTCAACCAAACGACCACTTTAGCGAAAACAAAATACAACAAAAGCATATTGGTTACTATTTAAGCATAGTAACGCTTGAGGTACAACCCATTACGGGGTTGCGCTAGTGGAATTCCGTCATAATCCATTAACTCGTAGGCTCCTTTTGCTAACACTCGTTTAACAATATAGGGGCCCATCCATAAAGAATTAAATTTACCTGCTCCCAATTTATCGGATTCTTGGTCGTAAAGCAAGACCAAGTCACCTTATGAGAAGACACGGGGTTTGACATTTTTGTCGAACTGCGCCTTGACTCGTTTCTTATGGGCTTCATTAGCCAAAGCGGCATCACGACGGGTTTCATCCAATTGGATTAATTCCAAGAAACGGGCCTCTTCTTTCGAAGTTTCGGGGAGGAGATCGATTGCGAGTTTAAGAGACGAGATTTCGCACTGGACTGGTAAGACTGCTTCCAGGCCATATACCAGTTGGAAAGGTGTGAACCCGGTCGCATTCCTTACTGATGTTCGGTAAGCCCACAAGGCTGAGTACAGGATTAGGTGCCACCTTCTTTTGTGAACTCCGATCATCCTTTGCAACATACGCTTCAGGACCTTGTTGATCGCTTCAACTTGTCCGTTGGCTTGTGGATAATACGGGGTAGAGCTGTCGTGAGATAGCCCTAGCTTGGCAGCTAATTCAACCATCATGTGATTGCGAAAATGTGATCCATGATCCGTAACTATAGCCTGTGGTACGCCGAATCTGGCGACTACATGATTGAAAAAGAAAAGGGCAGCTGTTTCACCAGTGTTATCTAATGTAGGCATCGCCTCGGCCCATTTGGTAAAATAGTCAACGGAGACTATAATATACCCATGCCCCCCGGTTGAGGTGGGGTTACATGTCATGAAATCGATGCCCCATTTGGCGAAAGGCCCAACAGCAACTATTGGCTATAAAGGTGCGGGTGGTCTTCTGGTTTTGCTATCAAAAATTTGACAAGCATGGCAACTTCTGACTGCGGTTATGCAATCTTCGAACATGGTTGGCCAGAAGTATCCTGCTTGTAAGATTTTTTGTGCTGTAGCATATCCAGATTGATGCCCCCCACACGCGCCTGAATGACACTCATTCAGGGCTTTTTCGGCCTCCTCATGGGTGAGGCACCTTCTCAGAACTGTATCGATACCACGACGGTAAAGCGTATCACCGACGATCATGTAGTCTTTTGCTTGGTATCGTATACGTTTTTGTTCAGAGTGAGAGGTATCTGGCCTAAACTTTTGGGTTTGGAGATAAATTATTATATCCCCATACCACTAATTGCTTGTAGATATCAGAAATAAATTCTCGTCCACGATTGATTCTTCGGATGTTTCATCGTTGGACGACGATGGGAGATCGCACAATAATTCTGTGAAAACTAGAGCTTTCTTTGATTTGGATTTTACAAATTCCATATCAAACTCTTGAAGGATTGCTATCCATTTTGAATATTTTCCCCCCAGCAACTGTCGCGACAATATATAAGTCATGGGATTGCAATCAGACAGAATGGTAGTTTTCCGAAAGAGGACATAGTGTCGAAACCTTTGTATCGCTTGAACAGCTGCAAGCGCTAGTTTTTCAACATAAGAATATTTACTTTCTGTATCATTTAAGTTTTTACTTAAATAATATATAGGGTGTTCAATTCCATCGACTTCTTGAACTAAAACCATTGCGATGGTTGTATCTGCTGCAGCCAGATACAGGTTAAAGTCTCTTTGATAATCGGGTGCGTACATTAATGATGCTTTTATTAAGGAATCCTTTAAAGCATCAAAGGAAGCTTGCGCAACCTAATCCCAGACGAAGGGTACCTCCTTTTTCAAAAGACGTGTATAACCTTTAGCAAGTTCGGCATAATTTGGAATGAACCTCCTCAGAAAGTTTGCTTTCCCTTGGAGTTTCTGAATCTGAAGCAAATTCGAAGGTGGAGGCAAATTGATGATTGCCTGGACCTTGCAAGGGTCGAGACGAATCCCATCCTTGGAGACTACAAAGCCAAGTAAACGACAAGAACTGACACAAAATACACATTTGTGCAGATTGAGTCATATCTTGTAGTGTCGGTAACGTAGAAATATCGCTCTTAAATGCTGCGGATGATCAGTCCGCTTTCGTGAATGAGCCGGAAGGTCGTCGAGGTATGGTTGAACAATGTTCTTGATGTCATGGAAGGCATAATTCATTGCCCTCTGAAACGTCGCCCCTGCGTTCTTTAAACCAAAGGGTAATTTTCGATATGCGAATGTGCCCCAAGGACAAATGAATGCAGTCTTTGACTGGTCCTGTGGGCGGATATTTATTTGATTATACCCGGAAAATCCATCCATGAATGAAAAGATTTCACATCCGGTGCATTCATCAATTATCTGGTCGATGAAGGGTGTACGGTAGTTGTCTTTCGGACAAGCTTGATTTACATCCCTATAATCGACGCACACTCTAATTGTCCCTTGTTTCTTCATAACAGGGACAATATTCGATACCCAATCGGTTAGAGGAACCGGGTAGATGAAACTAGCATGGAGAAGTTTTTCAACTTCTGCCTTAATGGCAGCGGCTTTCTTGGGGTGCACCTGCCTGAGCCGTTGTCGTACCGGTTTGACATCTGGATACATCTTAATTTCGTGTTCAATGATACTCGAGTCAATGCCTGGCATTTCAGCATATGACCAAGCAAAGACATCTCTGAACTCACGAAAAAGAGCGTTATATATTTCCAGTTCTGAAGGAGAACAACCTTTGCCGACATAAATATTCTCTACAACATTTGTTTTAGTCGAGATATTTATGGCTATAGTCTCTTCAATATTGGATAAGTTTCACTCGGAATCCACCGTATTTACAGTATTTGATAGGAATTCAAAAACTGTAGGGTGATAAAGGTCATATTGAGTATCTTCTTCATATTCTGGAAGAAGGGAACGATGGTGGCAATCATTCCATGGTGTCCCTTCAATCAACATTGATTGTAGAATTCCTTCGTCGGTTCCATGCACTCTCGACCAAGGATCTAAAGGGGTACCATATTCTCTAGACCTATCTACCCAAACGCTTGATGAGCGTTGATTTGGGTTCGCCTCCCATGCCAGAAACATTGATTGCTACAATATTTCTATTGGGCTTGGGGGCAAAACCATTGCATGATCCATGTTGATATCGTCTTCTGAGATCTTCGTGGAAGATATCATATTGCAGGTACCTATCGACGCTACTTCTGCCAAATCGACTGGAGGTGGAAGAGCGAAAGTTCCCATTAATATAGGATCTTTTAGTAGGCCTACTCTGATATTCTGAAGCGAATGGGGGCTTCCATGGATCATGGGAATGCTTCCTGTAACTTGTGAACCATTAGGGAGGAAGTTTTGTTGGTCGACGATAGTAATCCCCCTTTGAAAGGGGAATGCAATCTTTCTAAAATAGGTCGACACAACAGCTGCCATGGCATAGATCCACGGTCTTCCTAGTAGTATGTTGTAATCAAGATTCCCATCGATGACTTCAACATCTATTTCTACTGTTTTTCCCTCTAGTTCAACCTTCAAGTTATTTAGGATACCATATGGGGTATATGTCCTTCCGTCGAATTCTTTTAAAGTTGTCGAAGATCGCGACAAGGTTCGAGATCCTAAATTTTTCCAGCAACTCATCGACATAATACATGTAGATGCCCCCTCATCAATAATTGTTCGATGAACAATTTTGTTGAGGGCTTTCACTTGGATAAGGAAAGCTAGTTGAGCTGGCAACTGAGGATCGTATCCTTTGTGGTAAAAGGATACAAGATTGGAATCCTTAGGATCAACCCCACCAATGGCTGATAACGAAGCCTGCCTTTGGGATGGACAATTTTGTAGTACTTCAAGAGTCGACATAGCGGATGGCGATTGGGCCAAATCTTCCACTATGTTATAATGCTGTGCCGCTCTAGCGCAGGGATTAAACGTCGACTTGTGTACTACTCCCTTTGGTGGTTTTATTGTTAATTCAGGAATGATGGGTGGTACAACTTCTGTCGAAGTTGTTGTCGAACTACTTGGTTGATCTTTATCCTTGTTGTTCGACAGCTGCAGATTCCCGTAATCTTTGTTCCTTGTCGAAATCAAAGCATCATTCTGCTTGTTTGAAATCGACAGCATTAGCACTTGCGACGGGGAAGCATTTCCACTATCAACCAGATTTTGTCCTGGATTTGGAAACGGATCAGTTAACACAGCTGAGGTTTTCGAACTCTTAAAGAATCTTTTAAGCTCAGCTCTGTACGGACATTCTGCAGTCCAATGATCCTCATCGCATATATAACATGGATTTTTTGGTTTCCTATTTCCAGGAGGGTTTGAAGAAGTGTTTTCAGGAGATGGCTCATCCTGTTTCTTCTTCTTACCTTTGCTTTGCTTCTTCTTGCTTCCTGGTTGTTTGGTTTCTTTGCCCTTATCTGCTGATACGACATTTACTTCCGAAGCAAGAATTTCGTCTTTTGCATTTTGATCTGAAATCTTACGGGCTTTCTTGGAGGCAGCCTTTGTCGATTTCGCATTTGTCGTGCCAATCACGCCATCGCTGGCGTGAGAGTCATTGTTTGATTTAGGAGGAGGAGGAATTGAGAATTCCGGTCTAGGGGCGTCAGGTATTTTGTCGTAGAGCGTGCCAGACTGAGTATAGACCAAGTCTAGATATTGCGCACGACCGATAACTTGCTCTTCTGTTATAACTCCCCCCTTCGCCACATCTTCCGTTATGGCCGGAAGTAACGACTTGATAAACCATTCAGCTAATAGCTGATCGGGAACGTACGTTTTTACCATTCTACGACGACGTCGACACTCATGTATATGATCAGATATGTGAGTGGCCGTTGTCTATTTGAAGTTGGTTAAGATTTCCGTTCCCGTTTCATACCTTATCGGTAATTGAAAATGGGTTAAGAAAGTCGTGGCTAAGGTGCTGAAATTGTCGAACGAAGCTCTAGGCAACTCAATATACCATTTTGCCGCTGGACCCGTTAACGTCCTCTGAAAAAGGCGAAGCCTTATCAAATCATCGTTTAGGGTGTTTGATGAACACCATAGATGAAATGTCATCACGTGATTCAATGGGTCCTCACCTGGATTTCCATTAAATTTAGGAATATCTGAAGGAAGTTTGTGAGGAATCGCTGGCCACCAAGGGGCATAAGCAATTGGATCGTTTGTTAACCGGTGTAAATCGGGTAACTCTAAAGTTGCCACGAATGGTAACTGTTGATTCAGGTTAGGTGAAGCATACCCAGGATACGATGGAATTGCCTGAGCAGTTGGTCTTTGCATACCAGCATAATGTAATTGATGTTGGTATGACTGATACGGTTGGTGGACATGACCACCGCAAAGTGGTTGATTTTGACCGTTTTGAATGTACGGTTGTCCACTGTTCACAAAGATCTGCTGCTCAGAACCTTGGTATACTTGTTGGAATTGTGGTTGTTGATATTGCACCAGCCACGGTTGTGAAGCCATGTTCTGTTGCGCTATACTAACCGTTGGACCAAGGTGTGGGGTAATTGTACCCGTTTGGACCTGTGTCGCCCCACCAGTAGGTGATTATGGTTGAGTCACAGGGTCAAGGGGCTATTGCATTACAACCTGAGAAATCTGAGGTTGACACACAACAGGCAACGTTTGAACTTGCGACACGGTTACAATAGCTGGTGTAGTCGGGATGTTCGACATAGGTACACATTGTTGCATAGAATACACAACCCTTGGTTGTTGGGGTAGTATAGGTACCCAACCACTTGATGTAACTCCAGTATAACCTGAATACTGTTGTGAACTCCCGTATGGATATCCTCCCGAAGGGGGTAGTGAAAGGGCATACTGCCCCCCATACAGTGGCAATCCGGAACTCAAGGGGATTGTCTACCCTTGGGGACTGGATTGCCCAAATTGACCTCCAAATGGATCAATTTGGCGAGTCTCAACATAAGAGTTGCCGGATATTATTCCGGAGGAACAAACAGGAACGGACCATACTGTCGAAATAGTCCCTGGATGGACTCCTTCTAGCGGTTGTGAGGTAGTCGGGACAAATGGTATGCCAACAAACATCGTCGGAGTGACGGCAGGGAGTTCTGCTATCGCTGTGTCAGTCGACATGGTCCTAGATGTTGATAGTTGTTCAGACATTTTGAGTCTATCCAAAAGATTACCTAGTGATTCTACAGGAACTTCCACTGGTGGTAGACTAACTTCTGATGTCGAAGGAAATAGAGTGACCCCGACTCTAAAATGTGTTGGAGTACTTGCTTGCGGATCTTCTACAATTTCCTCTATCGCAATCAAACCTGGTGGAAGGGGAAGACCATCAGGTCCGTAAAATATTTCTGGTGCTGAAGAAGGGGTTGAATCAACAGCGACAGATGTTTGAGGAACAAGACTCTCTGAACCGGTTACAGATGGAACTGTTTCAGTAACACAAGTGTTTGCTCTCAGACTAGGATCAGTATCACTGTCCCTCTACGGCTGTTGAACTTCTTCTGTAAAGGCAGAGTTTCCAGAAATGTTTGGAGTAACCGGAATCTCCGATGTTTTTGGAACACTTGTTCTAACTTTGATAGGAGATTTCGAACCGGTTAAACGAGTCCGCTTTGTCCGTACTGTTTTCGATTCCGGAGACAAAGACGGTTGACTCGTAAGCCTCCACGAACGACGGGGTTTCAATTGACTTTCTTCCACGATTACATATTACTCGATCAACCAAAATACAAAAAAGGGAAAATAGGTTTCCGAATTAAATGAATTTTAGACGCTTTAGACACAACTTGCTTTTTCAATTTTAAAGAGTCGAGAAAAAGCTAAAGATGACTCTAGTCTCCTTCGATGTTTTAACGAGCCCGAAGTGACAAATGCTCGGATGGACTTTTTCCGTTATAGAGTCTGAAAAAGGCCAAAAGGAACTACTCTGGAGTTCTAGGTAGAGGGTGTGCCAAACTTTTCGCAAAACCGCAGAATACTTTTTAAGGTACGGGCGGTCAATCTTCCCGAATGCTGTGTTCAGTGCATTGCGATCAGTAGGGCGGCCGACACAGATTCCTATGGATAAAGGTTTTATTCCTACAGGGGTCTCCCAATATATACTCAATGGTACGTGGGAGCACAATCCGTACTGGCGCTATCGTCTCTCAGGAGGAATCACCCAACCATCAGCGAGATCGACAGTCACCAGGTTTTACGACGCCGGAACACGTCTCTAGCCTAGACCTCTATGTTGTGCGTTAAGTTACAAAGCGTTGTTAAGTTCATTCAATTTATTTTAGGTTGATCTTTCTTAGAAGTTTGCCTTTTTGGATCACCACAAGATGTATGATACAATTCCTAAATGCAGTCTAAAGATGATAAGCAAGCTTTTATATCTTTTCAACAATGAAAATCCTAGCTACAAGGGGAAAAGGAAGACACAAAATTTTCTCAAAGAGCATAGAGCACACTGTAATGCACTTTTCCCTAAATCAAACCATACAAACTATCAATATGCAAATGCACAAATGTATGTATTTTTTTTCGCTTCCTTAATATTGATGCCTAAAAAGAAAGCTGTTGTACAAATTTGAATTCGATTTCAAGTGAAAACATAAACAAGTTCCTTTTTCGAAATCAAAAAGACAATTACGACACTTTATGATTTACTTGTTTAGACACTAGAAATGCATAAATTCAAACCAAACGACAAAAGTAAAAGCTTAATCAACTGTGAACAGCAAACAAATTCACTCCTAAGATCAAAACGACACTTACGACAGGTCTAGATCTAAGGGCGACAGTATGACTAGTTTACTTTTGTAATGGGAAACTGAAAATGACGTAACAAATACACAAAGAACAAATACAGTTTCTTTATACAACTGAGGTGGAATTGAGGCAGAGAAAAGGGGTTTCAGATAGGTACACTGACTGATAACAGGCTGCACAAACAGAGATAAAAACTGAGCAAAAGGAAGCAGGGAACCACAACTGCACAAGGCAAGGGCTGATCAGCGCACCCTCAGTACAGAGAAACTGAACTTCAACGCAGGTAGCCTTCACGGGACCTGCGTTGAAATGCAGAACCTCTTCACCGAGTCTACGCTGAAGCAGAAACGAGAGTTGTTTCTGGGTTCTGGGTCACGCTTTGCAGTTTAATCTACAGTTTTTGGCCGGATAAAAGCTATCAATTAGGTACAATTAGGAGGATGATTTAAAGGAGGACTAAGATCTATCACAAAGGGCTGTTAGAGCACTTGTGGATCAGTTTGTTCAGATCATAAAAACAGGCCCAGTGAGTGGACTAGAGTGGCAGATCTCTACTTTGCATTTGAAAATGGCAAATACATTTTGATTCGACACTCCTGAGTTTATGAGAAGAACAACAATAGAAACACAAATAAACTAACAAGATACGATCCCCAGTGGAGTCGCCAATTTGTTGTTGGGAAAAGTATCTAATTCAGAATGCCCCTATCCCACTCTAAGGTGTGATAGTGCCTTAGCAACAAACAAGGAAACTTACTTGAGTATTCTTCTTTATGAAATGTAAATGAGGAGAAAGGATCTAACTAACCTGTGTCTTTCGCTAGTTTGTTGATCCAATTGCTCCTCTCTTCCCAGCTCCCAGCTTCACCGAATTCCTGCAAGATCACAAGAGAGAGAAACTACACGAAGATACAGATATACATTCATAAAAAGCTCAGGATCAGATTGAACTAAACATGCAAATATAACAAAACATCATTGGTACACAGCATGTAGGAGAAACTCAAATAGTTTATTGACAGAATAATAAAGTCCAAGAGGAGATACAACCAAGTGAGTCCCGATCCAGCATCTACCTCCCAGCAAAGGAATCCCTTCCTCTCCTCCAACAAAGCATAAATCACCCAATGTACTAATCTCAATCTCAAACCAACAACAATTCTCTGCAAAGTACAAAATTCCAGCCTCCTGAACCTCTGGGTGAGAGATCCATATATAGATGTAAGCAGAGAGGATGAGTCAGCTTATGTTTTGACTTGTGGCTTCTCTTTGTCAGTTCTTGCTTCCACTTGGAGGTTGAGAGCCTCTTACTCATCACTAGTCGAATTCATTGAGGCAAGTGTCATTGGAGAAGATTCTGGAAGCTTCCAGGGTCTTTCCACCTCGTTGAATGAGCTTGCCATTTGTCATTTCCCGCTCAGCACACCCTGGTAGTGCTTCCACCTGCATTGCAGTGCACCTAGCCAGTGTAGTCTCTGCATTTCAACGCAGGAAGCTAGAAGAGCTTCTGAATTGATCCTGAATTGACTGTTTTTGAGTTGTTTTTGGTGGAGAACTTCTGGGAGAAGCTGTCATTGGTTGACCTTGTTCCTTTAGGGGCAGGAACAACTCTTTTAGGGACTTTGGATCCCTTGGATTATGGACATTTCATGCTCAATGCTGTAAGGCACAAAAATGTCTATAACACCTTGCATGCAAGCTAGGAGCGACCAACCACTGTTTATGGGGTTAGCTAACCACCAAAGTTAGGTAGGAAACTCTCCTTTACTTCGTCGGCACCTTTCACTTGGTCCGACTACTTACCTAACTTAAGCGGTTATAGTTAGCGAATGTATGAGGTTAGTGTTACGCTGGTCACTTTTCACTTGCTTACAAGAGGTTTGCATGCCCCCAAGCATAGAATAGAGTTTCGAGGTTACCCCTTGATACAGATAAAACATTTGTTCTATCGGGAAAGGCCTACCTCTTTTAGGTTACCAAAGATTGTTTTATCTGTACCACAAACAAAACACTTCCTCGACGATGTCTACCGAAATAGACAAAGGTGAGTGGTGCAGACACCTCCACCCACATAACTTTGACGAGGGAATCTTATTCTAGTCTAATCCCAGACTAGTCATATATCCCTCGCGGAAACCTACCCTATACCTGAAGTTTCTCTGCCGAAGCAGACCAGGGTGCATGCCCCGTGGGTTTCAGTCATATCCTCCGAATCACTTGTGTTCATTAGGAGGACGGACTGGGGATTGATGAGACATTCCATGCGTGAAAAGACCATTCAGGGATGGTATACGATTATTTGCTATGTGTGAACTGGGAAATGAAAGTTGGTCTACGAGCTTGACCATTCTTCCTTCGTGCAGAAAACACATCACTCTAAAGAGTGATGAGACAATTGCTCCCATGCAATAAATATAGTCTCGTCCAAGGAGTAGATTATAATCCAGGGGTCCTTGGACTACCATTACGTTCATTTGAACAGTTTTCCCTCTCAATGTTATGGGCACATTGGGAAGGATCCCTAACGGTCGATTGGTTCCTTTGTCAAAGCCTGTTAGATTTCTCATCTCAGGCAAAAGCAATGGTGAACCAAGTGCTTTCCAAGCAGTTGAGGAAAGGATACTCACAGAAGCCCCTTCATCTACGATGGTACCAGCCATGACCATTCTATATATTTGAGCAATGATTCAAAATGGTACACTAGCCAGTAAATGGGGTCTGCCCAGTAGATTCCAGTCGAAGGAAACAACCAGGTTGCTTCGAGGTGGGACCGAATAGATGGCCGGATACGACTCTGACGAACTTCCTTCCTGCAGTGAAGGAATGGGTAGACTGCCCCCATGTTCGTCGGAGTCCGTGTTTACGAAGAGAATTTGGATGGTGTCATCCTTGTTCTCTTCGGTGAGTGTATCATCTGAAGATGGATCCTCTGAAGGCAAGACCGGGTCAACTGTCGCCTCGACCTTTTGATTTTCGTCTGGTGTGGATTCAGATGGTTTATCTTCAATGATAGAAGCTTCGGCCAACCACAAGGGCGTGTTAGCCAGATTTTCAACTAGTGACGGACTCGACAAGAGTTTCTTATATCCAGGAGGAAGCCGTAACGGTGAAACCGGTCGGTCGTTCAAAACTCTTTTAGCCTCATCTAAGAAGGGACAACAATGGACGGCGTGGTCGCCTTCACACAGTTTACAAGGAAATTTACATTTTCCTTTTTGTCCAGGGGCTTCACTTTCACTAGTTGACAGTGTGCTTTCAACATGATCACCAGAGGTTGATGACACCGGATTGTGCAAACGAGGAGACCAGTCCCTTAAGATCTGAGGGATGCAAGGACAATCTCGATGATAGTGGTCTCCTTTGCAAATGACACATGGTGATTTAGGCCTGGTTGGTGCAGTGTGTGGATTTTCACTAGATGATGCTTGGTTGCCCCTTTTCACCTTTGGCTCCTTCTTCTTCCTCTCTTTCTTCTTCTTTCCTTCCTCTTCCTTGGTACTTGATTTTTGGCTTTACCAGCTTCATCAAGCGAAGAGGAAGGAGGAGAGGAAGAATTGGATGAAGTAGAGGGTTGAGGGGTAACTGTGGAATCGTCTAGTTTCTGACTCGATTGTTCAGGAACCGCGGTGTTCTGAATGACGGAGGTTGAGAAGAGCCATATGGGCAAGCCGATCGTCAATCCTGGAAGTGACAATGTGGCCATATGGGGTGCACCAACATCTCCCCAAGAGGAGAAGGGACTAGGATTTCCTCCAAGGGGAACTCCTTGGTTGGTGGACTCCATTTTCTTCAACCTAAGACCAACGTAGGAAAGGTGATAATTATTCCGTTTAAAATAAATTTTAGACGCTTTGACATAACTTGTTTTTTCAATTTTTAAGAGTCGAGAAAAAAAAAAGATGACTCTAGTCACCTTCGATTTTTAATGAGCCTGACGTGATAAGTGCTCAGATGGACCGTTTTTGTTAAGGAGTCTGAAAAGGAATGAAAGGGACTGCTCTGGAAATCTAGACAGAGGGATAACCAAACCAATCACAAAACTGCAGAATACTTTTTACGGTACGGCAATCAATCTTCCCGAATGCTGTGTTCAGTGCATTGCGATCGATAGGGCGGCAGACACGGCTTCCTATGGATAAAGGATAAAGCCTATTGTGGTCTCCCAATATATACTTGACGGTACGTGGGAGCACAAGTCTGTATTGGCACTTGTCGTCTCAAAGTGGAGGAATCACCCAACCAACAATGAAAGCAACAGTTACCATGTTTTACGACGTCGGAACACATCTCTAGCCTAGACTTCTAGATGTTGTGCGTTAGGTTCCAAAGCGTTGTTAGATTCATTAAATTTATTTTATAGTTGATCTTGCTTAAGAAATTTTCCTTTCAGGTTCACCGAGTGATGTAGATGTACAATTCCTAAAATGCAATCTAAGATGATAAACAGTCGTTTAATCTTCTTTTGGCAAATGAAAATCCTAGCTACTAAGGAAAGAAAGATGGCGTTCTTTCGATAAAGAGCTAAGAGCACACACTATATGCACTGTCCTAAATCAAACCAATCAAACAGTCTAAATGAAAATGCACATACATGTATTTTTTTTCAACCTTCTTAATATGTAAATGATAAAAAGAAAGCTTATGTGCAAATCTGAACTATTTTTCAAAGCGAAAATTACTAACAAGTTTCTTTTCAAGAGAAAATGAGGATAATGACAACACTCCGCGATTTGGAATTGAAAACTTGCTTTCGACACTAAAAAAACTACTAATTCAGATCGAATACAAGAGTAACAGTGTAATCGACTATCAAGAACAATCAGATTCTCTTCTATGATCGAAAATGACACTTGTGACAATTTCAAATCAAGAAACGACAGTACAATTATGCTACTTCTTTGTAAAGGAGAACTGAAAATGACTCAAAAAATACATAAAAACATTTTACAGTTCTTTGCACAATGGAGGCGGAATAACAGCAAGGAAGGGGGTTTCAAACAAAGGTTTACTAACTACAGGCAGCAAAACTCCTGAATAGATCTGAAAAGAGCGAACACAGAAACCAAAATTCAGGGACAAGGCCTAGTCTGATCAGCGCACCTGTAACACAGTGAATCTGAAATGCAGCGCACCTGCTACACTTGGGAAGTGCACTGCATTTGAATTTCACAGAACAGATAGTGCACTGGAGTAGGGACGAGACTTTGACCAGGTTCCAGGTCACAGTTTGCAGTTCAGTTCAGGGATTTAGGCCGAGCAAGTGGTAATCAGTAAATCACAGGGGTAGATCTAAAGAGGTTACTAGAGCCACCACAAGGGCAATTAGAGAGCTTGTAGATCAAATGTTTAATTCATAAACAAAACCCAGAGATTGACTGAAGCAACATTGATCTACTTTGCATTTGTAAAACAAATGCAGTTCGAAGGCTAGCTGGCTTGGCTTCAGGCTCCATCTGTAAGTTTATAAAGTAAACAAATGCAGATAAACAAACAATATATTCGATCCCCAGCGGAGTCGCCATTTTGTTACCGGGAAAAGTGTCTATACAGAACTGCTAGTCCCACTAAGGCTAGTGGCTGCCTTAGAAACAAACAAACTAAAACCACTCTAATTTTCCTTTATGAGAAATAGATGAGAGAAGAATAAAGGAGACTGACCTCTGTCTTGCGCTTGGTTCCTCTCCCTTCTGATAGTCCTCTGCTACTAGCTTTCTTGTATACCCAGCTTCAAAGAGCACCTGGAGAATCACAACAGCATAACACTATACGAGAACATAGATCTATTACCATAAACAATCTAGGATCAGATGTAAATTGACCATACAAATGCATAAAATATGAATCATACAAGAGTATGGAGGAAAACTTGAATAGCTTTATTGATAATCAAGAAAGAGCCAAGAGAATTACAACCAATTGTTCCGACCCAACATCATCCTCTCAGCAAGAAACCCTTCTTCACCTCATGAAAAGCTTAGATCACCCAACACTATGATATTGCACCAAGAAACCAACAGCACTTCCTTATAAGATACAAAATTCCGGCCCCTGGATCTCTGGGATGAGGGATCCATATATAGATGTTTGCAAGGGGGGTGAGTCAGCTTTTGAGATTTGATTAGTGTCTTCTCTCTGATAGTTCTTGATTCCACTTGGAGAATGATGATCTCTTACTCATCCTTGGTCGAATTCAGAGAGGCAAGTGTCACAGGAGAAGTTTCTGGAAGATTCCATGCTCCTCCACCTTGCGGATTGACCCTGCTATTTGTCCCTTCTCGCCCATCGCACCCCGTAGAAGGGCTTTTTGACATGCATCGCACCTAATATGTGTATTCAGGTGGGATGCAACGCACTTTGCCTATGGAGCGGGTGAAATGGTCCAGTTTTGACAAGTTCCGAGTAGATTTTCATGGAGAACTTCTAGGAGAGGATGTAATCAGTTGACCTTGTTCTTTTAGGGGTCGGAACAACACTTTTAGGGAATTAAGAGCCCTTGGTTTATTGACATTTATGATTGGGGTTGCAGTGCCCAAAAATGTCTATAACAACTAACAATATGGCTGAGTATGAAGCACTAATTTTAGGTCTTAAATTAGTTAGGAAGCTAGGAGCTATAAGAGTTTATGTCATGGGAGATTCTGAATTAGTGATAAAACAAATTAATGTTGTATATATGACCAAATACCCTAGATTAAGTTGTTATAGAGGAACCATTGTAGAAATACTAAACACTTTCTTAGAAACCAAAGTTGTTGTAATTCCTAGAAAACATAATATGCAGGCTCATAGTTTAGCAATGTTTGCCAGCACCTGCAAGTTACCCTTTCAGCCTAACTATCAGTACACTGTTGAAGTAAGGCACAAGCCTACAATTCCAGATAATTTTAAGAGCTGGAAAATATTTTCCAATGGCAAACAAATAAACAACTTTTTGATTTCAGAACAAGAGTTTGTAAATAGCAATAAAGATACTGACATATCAATATACCTTAACACTAAAGATAAAATAGAAATAAATAAATAGAAGGTGAAGAGATAGATAGATTCCATCCCACTAAATTTACAAAATTAGATGTAGAAAACCTAGAACAAGTTGAGATTGATGAGATAATTAACGAAAACACTAAAGTAATCAATCTCAAAGACAATTTCTTACCTAAGGGATTAACCCCTTTGGAAGATTTGTTTGATTCAAATGATGTCCCTAGAAAGCCCAAAATGGAACCTTTGAAATTTGATATGGAGGAGTGTAATGTTGGAACTGTTGAAAATCCCAAATTGATCAAACTTTCTAAATCATTAGCTCCCACTGAAAGAGTAAAATACATTGAGTTATTAAAATAATTTCAGGATGTCTTTTCTTGGAGTTATGAGGACCTCAAATCCTATGACACCAGCATCATACAACACACAATCCTTATAAAAGAAAATAAAAAACCTTTCAGACAAAAATTTAGAAGGATAAATCCTATTCTATTACCTTCAATTGAAAATGAAATCTAGAGAATGTATGATGCTAAGATAATTGCACCAATCAGATATTCTGATTGGGTTTCAAACCTAGTGCCAGCTAGGAAGAAAATTGGAGAGATCAGACTCTGTGTGGACCTTAGAAACCTCAACAAATTATCCCTTAAAGACAATTACCCTCTCCCCAATATGGACCATATTTTGCAGAGGGTAGTTGGATCAACCAAGATCTCATTATTGGATGGGTTTTTTGGTTACAATCAGATTTTAGTTCATCCTGATGACGAAGCCAAGATTGCCTTCACTACTCCTTGGGGCACATTCAAGTATGTGAAAATGCATTTTGGACTAATGAATGTAGTAGCCACTTTCCAGGGGGCTATGGATATAGCCTTTGGCAAAGAAATTCATGATTTCCTAGTAATATAACTTGATGACATTACTGTATTTTCAAAATTTGACAACCAACATTTGGATCATCTAAGGTAGGTTTTTGTTAAATGTAGGAAATATGGAATTTCTTTGAACCCTAGTCTTTGTTTGGGTTAGAAGAAGGAAAGTTACTAGGTCATATAATTTCAAAAGATGGTATCCAAATAGACCCTGCAAGAATAGAAGCCATCTTACAGATACAACATGCAAGAAACATCAAAGAATTGCAAGCTTTCTTAGGGAAAATTAACTTTCTTAGGATATTTATTTCTAATCTAGTAGAATTAATTAGATCACTGAACAATATGTTGAAAAAATATTTGACGATCAAATGGACTGTTGAGGCTAAGAAATCCTTTTAAAACATTAAACTAGCCTTAACTAGAACACTAGTTTTGGCTAGTCCAAAATTTGACAAAGATTTCATCTTATTTTCTTTTGCTTCTGAGCACACAATTGCTGCAGTTTTACTGTAGAAAAATGACCAAGGCTATGAACAACCTATTGCTTTCTTTAGTAAGGCCCTAAGAGATGCCTCCTTAAAATATAACATAATGCAAAAACAAGCTTTTTCTTTGGTCAAAGCTATCAAGGACTTTAGAGTATATATTTTATATTCTCATATAATAGTCTATGTTCCCAATTCAGTGGTCAAAAACATCCTAAATTGGGGTGGTCCAAATGGAAAGAGGGGAAAATGGATTGCTACTATTCTAGAATATGACATAGAAATCAGACCAACTAAGTTAATCAAGGGCCAAGGTTTATCCAAGCTCATGGCTGAGTCAAACTGTCAGGCCCTGGATATAAACTTTATTGCACAAAGAGATAATGAAGAGGAGATGGCGACTCCACTAATTAGCCAGGCCTTTATTGAATCACCATGGTATGCTGATATTATTTCTGTTTTACAAAATTTACAAGTTCCTCCTGGATTATCTAAGACCAAAAGTAAATTTTTGAAGATGAAGTCCTTAAAATTTTGTATATTAGACAATGCTTTGTTTTGGAGGAATCATGAAGGTATTCTTCTGAACTTTTTATTAAAATATGAGTCTGACAAAGTATTACAAGAGCTTCATGCAGGTGACTGTGGAGGACACCTTTATTGGAAAACCACTACAAATAAAATTCTTAGAGCTAGTTTCTACTAGCCAACTTTGTTTTCTGATGTAAAGAAACATGTGATCTCCTGTCACAAATGTGAAATTTTTTAGGGAAAGAAAAAGCTTCTACCTTTACCCCTAAAACCAATTTCTACTGAAACACCTTTTCAACAATGGGGTTTAGAATTCACTGGTGAGATTCACCCACCTTCCTCTTCCCAACACAAATGGATCCTCACTGCCATAGACTATTTCACCAAATGGATAGAGGCCATAGCTTTAAGGCAAGCCACTGACATTATTATCATAACCTTCCTTGAAACCAACATTCTATCAAGAATTGGATGTCCAGCTAAGGTCATTACTGATAATGCAACAACCTTTAAATCCAAAAGGATGATAGATTTCGGCAACAAGTATCATATAACCCTGGGCCATTCCACAGCCTATTATCCTAAAGGAAATAGACTAGTAGAATCCTCAAACAAAAGCCTGGTGAACATCATAAAAAAGTTGTTGGAGGACAATAAGAAAACATGGAATAAAAAGCTAGTCAATACCTTATGGGCAGACATACTAACCATAAAGAAATCAATTGGTACCTCTCCCTACCAACTAGTTTATGGGATGGAAGCTATTTTTCCATCTTCCTTAGGAACACCAATAATGAAGCTGCTTTAAGAGTTGCAGGTCGAACCAAATGACATGCAAATAAGAATCAACCAAACAATTCATTTACAGCAAACCAGGGAAGAAGTGTACATCATATCTCAGGTTGTGCAGGAAAGGATCAAGAAGATTTTTTATAAAAGGACCAAGGCTAAGAATTTCTACCTTGGTGACAAAGTCCTAAGGATTCAAGGAGGGAAGATAAAGGTAAATACGGGAAATTTGATTTCCTATGGAAAGGCCCATATGTCATATATGCTTTTAGAGGTAATAATGCTTTCTTCCTCAGAGAAATGGATGGTACAAAAGAAAAAGGTGGACCAGTGAATGGTCAAATGCTCAAACACTATTTTGAACCTAACTACTAATTTTTACTTTCCATTGTACATATTCCATTTTTTTTTCAAAAAGTCTAGTTTGGATTGGATGGTGGTCATTGAAGTTAAAACCTGGAGAGAAGACCCTAAGCTTTGAAGGATTCACTATCATAAGTATCAATAATGCAGAGGCATAGAGGATAATTTTGCAAGGTAACATCAACAACAATTCAAAGGCTACTGATTTACAAAGTTCTTGACAATTCACCAGGAAATGCCATCCCCAAGTGGAGCCACTATTAGGTTCCTGTACCAATAGGAGTCATAATTTTGATTGACTAAGGTTAAGTCTTGTAATATTGTACATACCTTTTCTTCTGCAAATGCTTTCCATATTAAAAAATAAAAAAATGTAAAGAGGGTATGTCCTAAAAGAATAATCAAAGGACAAAAAGAATGAAAATAGGTCACAAAAAAAATGAAAAATATGAACCCCAAGAAAACAAAAAGACCATGAAAGTGTGCAAGTCAAAATGCCACTACTATTTACATTTTTTATGCTTAATAAATGATTGTGTGCAGCTTGTTACTTATGCCACAATTTATAAATAGTAAAAATGTTTAAATGTGGCTATTTCATGTGTTCAACTTCATGTTTATAGATAGAGAATAAAATCTTACCAAACAGTGTAATCTTGGCAGATAAGTAGATAGGTAGAGTAAATAAAAGGAGCTCAACTATTTAAACTAAGCCCTTGGATGAAATAAGGTTTGGTTTAGATAGTTTTCTATGTAAAGAAAATAAAATATTGATAAGGGTTTGCTAGCTTAAATGCACCCTAATAAAGTGAAGAAAAAATGGTAGAATAAGTAGATGGGTAAGTAGAAGAAAGGTTGCAGAAGTATGGTGATTGTTTGGACAAAAAGCATATTTATCTTTTCTCATCATATGTTCCAAATATGAATGGAAAATCAAGCATGCAAATGGATTTCAAAGTCAATTAATTAACTTCCCCCATTCATTTCACCTCTTTAGTTAACTAATTTCCCATAATAAAGTTAAAAGTACTTAAAAAACCTTTAATTCAAAGAGGCTTAGATAATTTCTCTGAGTTTTGGAGGGATTGGACGCTTGGCTCAATGACTTATGGATATCAAGTACTAGATTCCCCTCATAAAAGTTCACCCCCCCCTTCAGTTCATTCATTTTC
Organism: Pinus tabuliformis; assembly: GCA_031772625.1. Lineage (NCBI taxonomy): Eukaryota > Viridiplantae > Streptophyta > Pinopsida > Pinales > Pinaceae > Pinus > Pinus tabuliformis. Next base: position 1,249,983,830 of record CM062816.1, on the reverse strand, counting down.
CTAACAATACTCCTTTTCCTAAGGTTAAAACACTTTTTGCCTAGGAAAAAGCAATTCTCCCCCCATATAAAACACTTTTCGTACCAAAAACCCACAAAATTATTTACCCTAAGTATTAATGTAAATATGTGAAAAACATCTAATTCACAAAAAAGCATTTTTCTTAGTGGTTTTCCCTTTTCCGCCCATTTTTCATATTAATTAGTAATTTTATTATATTAAATCTTGATAAACCCAATTTACCGTATATATTTAACTCCTGTGTACAAATTAACCTTACACCCCAGTTTAATTATAAACTATGATTTTCACCTTAAAACCTGACCAAAACCTTTAACTGGTCTATCTACGATCAAGTTAATAAAGCACCCTTTAATCCTCTGTTAATTACCCCAATGGCCTAATCTCACTTTAAGCCTAATACCGCCATAATAAAGTGCCTGTCGGGCCCCCCACTAGCCTCCGCACAGCTTCTCCACCTGATCACCATGCGATCATCCCCCTCCTCATCCGATGACCCTTATCCATATCAAGCCAACCGAACGTCCATCCTTTACCCACTCAATAAAGTGGTTTCCCCCCTAGCCCCCAATGCTATGTGTCATCCGATGAGTGGAAATCGGGTGGCCCCTCCCAAATACCACTAAGCACCCAAAAGCACTGTGAAATAAACTGCATACCTCCCTCCCGCTACGTGAAAAAATAACCACTATTCACCCTGTACCAACCAAAAAAATAACTTTTTGTGTATAAAAGCCAAAAGCCCCAAAATTTCTTTTTTTCGCTGAAATTTCATATGCAAGCGTCTATACGCATGCACGACACCTATAAACATCGAAGCTATCAACCCACGTACAATTTCACTCCAAAGGAACCGTAGACAACCTAGTCAGCCTTGGAGCCTATACGAAGCCTATTCAACCACTCACAGTCGCCAGCCACCTTGCTCAGAGCCAATTCACCCCAGTTCCAGGTATTTAAACTAGAATTCACCAAATACCCTGTCAATTTCAAAGTAACCAGTTGTTGACTGTTTTTATTTATGTTAAAAATTAATTAAAAATACTCAAGAGCTTGAGCCATAAACCACTGCAGAACACCATTTCCCTAAAAACTCTGAATCCATCCCCACACTCAAATCCACAAGAACTGAGTATGGCTGCCCTAATTACCATGGATGTGAGGCCCATCACTACACCTCATTTAGACCTAGACCACCTTCCCCTGGCTGATAGAGACTTCCACATAAAAGATACCAATGTGATAGAGCTCCTGCTCAAAGTGCATTGCCAAAGTAGGGACATGTTCCTGAACCATGTTGATGAAATTGGCCTTTGGGAGTCAAATTTTCCCAAGTACCAGCTCCCCCAAGTCGACATTTTTCCTGATATTGTGCATATGTGCTATGCTTGCTACGTCCCCAGTCATAGAACCATCATGTCTCATGACTAGAAGGTCCTTTTCACCATTACTGCCGAATCCATCAATGAAATGATACAGCTCCAACCAGGGCCAAACCTAACTCCCCTCTCAATTGGAGACCTATTGGACTTATACCCCAAACTTAGCTCTGCCAAATTGGCCCAACTGTTCCAAACCTTCATCGTAGAAGAAAAGCACATCCCTAACGACCCCCCTCCATATGTAGCAGCTATATTTTCCCCTTGGGGCCAAAATATTGTAGCCATGATATCTTTTGTTTTGGGTTACTCCACAAGTGCATACATTAATGAAATTATCCTGGCTTTCATGTCCATCTATACCCCAGGACAACCCCTGCAACCATTTATGGCTTTGCCACATTCATACCTGACAGAATGCATGAGCAGTTCACAAGAATGGGAAATGAAAGGGTTTTCAAGTACTCCTCAGTTTTATACCATATGTTCTTACATTATCAATCAGAAAAGTTTCCATTCACCCTCCAAAAGCTGGACACCAACGATCAACCCAAGTCAATCATTTTTTGGACCCCATTAGTCCACAAGTATCGGTCTCCATACTCTTATTCAGATTTCATTGATTTATTTGTGCATCTAGTTATGAAAATGTTGACTAGAAACCCTCCTACAGGAATCAATCCAAAAATAAAGAGAGTCCTTCAACTGTCAAAGCAAACCAAAGTGGGTGACTGGTACCTTTACCAAAACCACACATAAATTAGGATATATGGTTTCATGCTTGCACGATACAAATTGCGAAGATACCTCCCTATGAGGTTGTTTGCATTAGAATACTACAGGAAAATTATCAATGCAGATGAGATAAACTTTGTAAATGCCAAGAAGAAGGGAAATTTCAAAATAAAATACCAAGTAGGCCCCTTCATATGTAACTCTAGGGAGGCTGGGAAAGAGGCAAATTTGATACTATAGAAGCTGAAGTTCTAGAGAAGTTTTGTTTGGAGATATGACCCTTTGGAATTCATCACCAAGAATTGGCAAAAGGTCAAGCTAGGACCTTTTATTCACCATCCCATACCTGAGATTGAAGCCTATGCCAACCAATTAGAATGGGTGGAAGGAACCCTAGTTGATCAAGACAGCACCATAATAGATATAGAGAACACTCTAATCAATCTTGAAAAACAACTTGATGAGGGTTCTTTCTTGCAGGCACCAGAACAGTCAGACAGGCTAGAGAAATCAAGCAGACTAGAGACAACCATGAGTACCCTGTTAGTTATGCAGACTCCTCTAAATGAGGAGAAGAGCCTAAAAAGAAGTAGGGAGGAGGCCACCACATCAGGAAGGGCCACTTCATAGACTTATGCAAATACAATCCAAGTAAAAAGACAGAGAGTGAATCCTTTCTCTGAACAGGAATACAGAGAGGAAACAACAGAAGTCACCAGCACAGAAGGAAATAGGAGCAGGCCCATCACCCCATCGGAAGGCATACACTCAACATAAAAAACTCAAGGGTTGGAAAGGCAGCATAGTCCTAAGTTATCTTCCTTCAGAATGCATGTTGACAAAGACCAAGACATCAAGGAAAGGTACAGGGAAATAAAAGCAACGAATGAGAAGCTTAAGGTCCAAACTTATGCCCAGTACCTAAATATGACCCCTACCAATCAAACAAGGCTAATGTCATCCTTTGATATCAAAGAGGGGAAAATGCAGATGACTTTTATCAAGCATACAACTCAACAGCTAAAAACAACCTCAGATTTCAAGAAAGTAGATTTTGAAGTGTTGGCAAGGGATATCCATCCCATAGACCAGATTGAGCTACACAAGAAAACAGGGAAGATGATATAATCCACTTTTACTCGAAAGGCCATAGCTGCCCACCAACTACAGATTTCCTTAAACAACATATCTGCAAAATTCTAGTTGGAAAAGGCCTCCTCACATGCCAAGGAAACAAGAATCAAGTCCTTAGAGGACTTAGTAATTGAATTGGGGCATGATCCCAAGGATATAAAAGCCACAGAGCAGCTAATTAAGAAGAAAAATGATGATATCGTTGCACTCAAGAAGCAGTTAAAGATACCCCAGCTACATCATCCACAAACATTAGAGGTCCTAGAAGCCCAGTAAGGACATGAAGAGCTCATGGACATGGTCCTGAAGCTAAATGATCAAATCAAGGAGACAGAGAAGGAATTAGAAACTTTAATTTAATTGAAGCAAATTGACTTGGCCACAACTTCCAAAATTTTCATCCCAATGGTATCCACAATAGTTCCTTCTACATTGGCAGCATCACTAGCACCCACAGCTCCACCTGCAACAACATTGCAAGTAACAGTAGAATCTACTACAGTAGCAGGAGCACTAGGGGTCAAAGCAACAGAACTTGTGAAAGCCATGGAAGATATGTCTATCCAGGCTATAGGGATGAAAATATTGAAAGAAAAGGTGGCAAGTTTAGAAACTAACTGCAAACTTGCCCAACTCAAGCAGAAAGAAGAAACACAAAAGGCCCAGAGAATGGGTGAGAGGATCAAAATCTTGGAAAAGGATTTGACACTTGAGAAGCCACTTGGAAAAACCAAGGAAATGCTATGGGCCAACATCATTGACTCCGTCAATGATATTTGGCCATCAATCCAAGTTATTTTTGAGCAAACAAAGCTAGTAAAGATAGCTACTGAAGCTATCCAGAACGTGAAGGAGGAACTGGGAAATAAGCCTCAGGATGCAAATAGACTCATCCATTTCCTCAATAGCAAAAACAAATATGAGCTACATGACCTGAACATTAAGACAGAACTTCCACCATTCTATAAATAATGTCCTTTCTAAAAGGAACCTTATGCTTAATTTGGAAGAAAAGTGCCACAATATGTAGGTATCCATTGATAGGTCCATGGCTAAGTTTCAGGTTTTGAGGGAAAAGGGTTTTCCCAGTCCTATGGTCATCGATGATAGACTCATGACACAATTGGACTATCACAATAGACTCAAATAGTTTTCTAAGGAACAAGCCAGCTCTTCATTTATTAAAGCCTTGCCAACAGGCAAAGTATTATATGACACATTTGAGAACTTGTTTTTCCTTGAGCATGAGGTAAAATATTTGTTCCTCACCAAGCCAAATTTTGCTAAATATATCGAGGTTGATGAGATTTATAGGAGAATGGTAAATGTGAAATTACTAGATGTAGAATGGTGGGAGACAATGATAGATTTACTGTGATAAATAAATAGCTGAAAGTTACTGTGTGGTAAAAATGAAGGCAGCAGAGTAAAACAGGTGAAAATAAAACAACAGGGTCAAAGAGTAGCAAGGTCAAAGAGTATCAGATGAAAGATCAAAGTAAAGAAGACTCCAGCATACAAATTCCATAACTATCAGCCAGCATAAAGGGCTACACCTCAACCATAAAGGATAGCACAACCATAATTAAAGGGATAGCAAGAAACAGTTCATTAGTTGTCTCTATCTTCTTGCTAGAAGATATTTGTATTTCCTAGAATAAATCTGAAGTTGTTTTGAGATATTTTGTAATAAGTTTTTTTATAAATACTTCACAATTCGAAGTATGTAGTGTGGATTCCAAAACATTTCTATAGACTTTTTGTCTCAAATTAGAAATTCTATTATATCAATGACTGGATTGGCTTACTGGATCAAGGAACAAAGATCAGATATTTTACAGGACTCTTGTATAAAGTGAAATAAAAATAAGTATTCTCTCATGTTCAATGTTGTTTTCCTTCAAGTTTTTTCATAGTCTTTACGTATCTTTAAAATCTAAATGTTATAACATGGAATGATATTTCAGAAATTGTTTAAATGCACTCCCTCTTGACTGTTATGCATTATTATATGTTTTCTTTACAAATCTAAGTTAAGGAATTCTTGATTGCTCCTTAGTTTAGGTGACTTCTTGTGATCTACAACAAAGGATTGTTAATTTCCCTTTGTTCATGATTATCCTCTGTTCGCCATTCTGATCTCGGTCTAAGGATTCTTAAGTTCCCTTTCACCTTGGTTGGAATTACTTCACCCATTACGCCTAAAGATTTGCATTTTGCTCTGTTAGCCTACCCTGTGAACATTCCCTTTAATGAATTGGTCCAATCCTGCTATCCATATGTTGACTCCATAGCCCAATGGCTTGAATACCTAGCTCTATCCATCTGCTCTAAGAATTCCATGACCCAACCTTCAAATCAAAACCAAAACCCCAAGGAACGCTAAGAACTAGCCTAAAATCTCATAAGAAGAAAAGCTAAATTATATAAAGAGAGCCCTCTCTGAGTCATAGGTTGGGTAGAGCCTATACTTAAAAAATTGGTTTGTGGTTACCTCGATTTCTTCCTTCTTTTGATAACCTCTAAGGAAAATTCTGAGTGATAACAGGTAGGACATTCGCATCTGACCCCAGGTCCAAAATGACCTAATCCATTTCATACTCTCCTATTTGTGTGGTCAGTCCCATCTCATGTCTAGTCCTTGTTTTATGCTTGCCAATATTTCGTACTACGTGTAGCTCACCTGGCACGGTTCCAGTGCACCTATTGATGAGTTCTTGTAACCTTTTCACTGCCTTACTATCGTGCAGTAACTTCATACAGGTTTCCAGGAAAGTTGTGAGCATAAAGGGGTCCATCTCCAGCTCAAGCTTATCCTTGCTTCCTGAGGTGGAGGCCTTAACGAATCTCTTCTTAGCTTCCATGAAGGCTTCACGAGCATGCTCCAAATCGAACTCAGCCTCTTTTACTAGGGCTTTTGCACCCATGTATTGTCTTCTGGCTGTTTCCCTTTGTCATCTCATGTCGCGATTCCACTCCTGAGCACTATATTTATGTTTGGATCTTCCTCACGGGGATCAAACCTTATCATCTGTAAGTTTTGAGTCGGTGGAGTCGATAGTGCCCCTTTGTCACGTATCCTAGCTATCAACATAGGACAATATTTTGTTTCATGATCAAACAACATGCAATACTTTCACGACGGATGCGTTGGATTAGTGCAATCGTGGGCATAGTGTCTTGGTCCTCCACAATTGTAGAAAATAAATTGTCCTCAACCTCTACCAGGTCTTCCTCCACCTTGGCCTTGTCTGTGCCCCTGAAATCATGTCCATGCCATCCCTACATTTTGGTCAAGGGGCCGCGTTTCGGCCTGAACCCTATAGCCAGGAGTTCTATCCATTATCAATTCATAGCTCCTACAAGCACACTCATCGTGTCCTATCGACCTACAAAATTTACAGAATAGTTCTTGCGGTGCTTGTACATACTTCTTTAGCAAGTGATAGTTATCCATGGCACATTTTTCAGCAATTTGACAGATAACGCACCATAATGCAAGCCCCGCGCTAGGTCCTTCTTGAGCTTCTGGCCTTAAATGAATTGTTCCTCCTCCTGCAATGTAATTTGCAAAGACTGGGCAATGGTCTTTGTCATGACCCTGACTCTTGCATTTCAAGTGCCATACCTCCTCATGTACCTCTGGTTGAACCGTCCTGTCCTGCTTCAGACTTTGCATCTCAAGGAACAGATTCTTTAGCTACACATGGATCTGTTGAACTCCTAGATTAGGATCTTACATCAAAGTCTCATGTAGTCTCATGGCAATCTCCAAGGCCTCTACCTGAGTTGTTATCTTTTGTTGCGACAATGCACTCCTTAAGTGTGGTAGTAGCGAAGCCACAAACCACTCGCGATGTTGTACATCTATCAAATTCATGTTGGCTTCGCGGATTGTAAATTTCAACCTCTAATCTAGTTCCCAAGGAATCTCGCCTGGTTGCATCGCGATCTCTTTGAATCCCACAATCAACTGCGCCTCAGTTTTAGGCCTACTAAATTTTCTATTTAGTGCTACCTAGATGTCTACTAATCCAGCATTTGGGTTACCGTTAGAGTACTTAATATACCAAGTTACTGCGTGATCTTGTAGAGAATTGACCAGTGTCACCTTCTTTATATGATCATTTGTAACACCTTGAGCTTCCCATACAGGCCTCACAAAGAACCAGAATTGGTCTGGGTCCTCATTTCCCAAGCCTTTGGACAATGGAAACTTCACTGTATTTTCCATATTCAATCGCGGTGGAGGCGGAGTCGGTATGGGAAAAGTTGGAGGCGATGGTGGTGAAGTCAGAGGTGGTATAGGTGGAGGTGGTATTCACGGGAATCCTTGTCTTATTAACTGAATAGCACTTCACAGAGAAACCTTCATTGTCCCTTCTTTGTCACTTCGTGGAGGTGAAATCAAGGGGCTATACTCGAGACCCTTTTTTCCTTCATTCCCATAATTTTTTCCGCTTCGTGTAGTCCCGAACATCGAGGTAGCTTTATAACCCATTTTTCACACAACAACATTTTAATCCAAGTATTCAAAGATTTTATGTACTTACCTTGCAATCCTTTAAAAAAGCATCACTTTGCCTTGCTATAGCTGGCTGAGGTGTCGACCATGAATTTAGTCACAAATCCTCCTATGACATGATCGAGCCAATGATCGAGAGTGTGAGAAGTCTTATCCTCGGATGGTTCCAACCTTGGCACTAGCTATGGGGTCCATAGAATAGGACCATCAAGTTTCCACCTTCCTTGGTTATCTGTTAGCTTCGTGATCCACTCGTATAGCTCAATAGGGAAAGAGCAAAAAAAGATCTCGTGGATCTCTGTATATAGGTATTGGTCCAACCACTATTCCTTTGTCAGTCATGAGTTTCTATTCTCCTGTGCCATGAATTCATGGATCTTTCTATCCAAATAGTCTCCAATCTCCTTCTCAGTTGGATTCCAGTGATACAACATCACACATCTCTTATGCAAATTCTGGTCCCAGCAACTGAACCATTTCTTGGCTTGAGGGGGCCTGACCCAGGTTCAACATTAATTAGCCAAACAAATCCCTACACTACTTGCCTTTTCGGCATTAGCCCACGGAGTGCGGACCGAAGTATCACCTAAAGTAGTATGGGGGGATTCTGGAACCAAGTTTCCGTACCCTTAGATGGTTGTGATGTCCTTTTATCACTTCTATCTTTGCCTTTGCATAGGTGATCTCACTCTAGGGCTTGCCAAACAAACCCTTTATTCTGGCTTTCAATACCTTCACGAAAGCATGCGATTGACCTTCACAGAATCCTAACCCCAGTCTCAGGTACTTTCACGTTGTCATGGCAGTGCGCTGTGCAGATTCCTCAATTACCCTAAGCGATTTTCTTATTTTGCCGAATACTTAAAGTTATCACCATGTAATCATATATTCATAATTGTGTTTAATTATTCAATGTAAATGTATTCATTCGTGCATCATAGAAGCATAATAAAGGAAATTCATACACAAAATATCCAAACCTATCAATAGAACAAATACACATAAATTGTAGAATAAATCCATTTATTAATATCTTCCAAGTGTTACAGAATTTTTTCACCCTACACACACAGCTGCAAGGGTCTGCGCACTCAGCTGCGGACTTCTACACTAGGCCTCTACGCACTTAGTTGCAGAACCTCTACCTATGCTACAACCCAAGACTTTGACTTCTCGCTCTTAAGCAACAACTCTCTTTCTTGTTCTTTATGCTCTTTACTACTTCGAGCTTAGCTCTTTTTATACAATTCCATGGTCCACGGACCATGGGTATATCTCTTACAGCCAACTTTACTTTACAAAACTAAGGGTGGATTACCCTTTGTGACACATAACACCTTCATGCTCCACGACCACAAAATGCAGAGTCTTTACAATAATATTACAAAAATTTGACTCAAACATGGGCATTTAGCCTGAAAATTATCCTTGGGGGATCCCGCTCCCAACACATGTTGATCGAGGGAACATCCGGAGGTGGGAGAGAAAAATTTCAAATTAAAGCAAAATCTTTAAAAAGACCTTCCCCCACGCTCCAATATGGAATATCAATGTTCCCCACATATGGGATGTTTCAATTCAAGGCACCAAAAGAGAATAAGGATAATTGATCGATGGTGAAAATGATTCCATCATGAGGAAAAGAGAGCACCAGGAACAAAGAGGAAACCAGACAAAGCATGTTGTGGGTCCAACTTCGCCCAAGTAAAAGGTTGTAATTCATATTTGCGTCTACAACTTCCACTACTAGCTCGATAGTCTTCCCTTGCAAAGTGATAGGAAAACTTGTGAGAATACCATAATGATAGGAGAATCTGCCACCAGAGGCCTCCAAGGTGTTCGCAGATTGGTTAAGAGGTGGAGAGCCAATATATTTCTAACATGAAACAGACATGATGTAGATGGAAGCACCTTAATCAATTACAATCCGATGGATTGTATTTCATTTTATAATGACCTGAATAAAAAATGCAATCTGTTGAGGAAGACAAGGAACATGGCTTTTGAGATTGAAGGTAATCAAGTTCAAATCAGTATGAAAGTTGCCTCCTATAGTAGACAATAATGATTTCTGCTACGTTGGACATGTTTGGAGAACTTCCAAAGAAGACATTATCGAAGGTGCTTGGGATAAATCTTTGACAATACTGTAATGTTGAGCAGCTCTAGTGTTCATATTATGAGATGACATCTGAAGCACACCTTTGGGAGGCGGTTGAATATTGTATTCATTATTAGGTCTCTCAATATGGAGAGGACTATAACTGGGTGGAGTAGAAGTAGAATGCATATGAGTGGCTTCTTTTTCCACCATCTTCTTTTGAGGGGTTTGATAATCTTTCAATTGAGTGGCGACATAGATAAGAAATGAACCTATCATCATGCAAACCTTAGAATTAGATGAGGCAAAGGATTGTGGTTGGTCTACTAACTGAGTCTGCTGAGAAAGTAATGAATCTTTCAAAACATTCAGGGTCCCTTTCAATAAATGACTAACTTTGGCACGTTGGGGAAAATCCTTGGTATAATGATCTTCCTCACAAATGAGGCAAGGATATTTTGGCTTTCGTTTGGAGGGATCATTAGCAGATGACTTAGGAGGATCCTATTCAGGGTATTAGATTTTTCTTTACATTTAAACTTCTTCTTACCTTTCAAGGCTTTATCTACCAGGGTAGACTGAATGGCATTGACCTCAGAGGTTTTACCAGGATTCGATGGGTTTTTCAAAGGATGACTACAACCAGCATCAGAAACAAATTTTTGTTTCAAAGAAGCTTTGGTGGAAGTTTGAGATATTGATCTAATTATACCATCAACGGGTGGTACATCGGGAGGCTCCGAAGATGCCATATCCGAAGATGGTCTTGGAGTGTCAGGTAATATTTCATATAGCATGCCAGATTTGGAATAGACTAAATCCAAATACTAGGCACGAGAAATAGCTTGGTCCTTGGTAACACAACCACCCTACTATATCTTTAGAGATTTTGTTTACGAATGACTTGGTGAACTATTCAGTTAATAACTCATCAGGGATTTCAAATTTGATGAGGTGATGCCTACATCTCCATTCATGGATGTGATTAGAGATATGGGTCGCAATATCCTCCTTTAGAGATGTGAGTAAATGAGTAGCGGTTTCATAATGAACTGGCAACTTGAAGTGGGTGAGGAAGGCCATAACCAAATATTTGAACTCTGCATAGGTACATCGAGGCAACTCAACGTACCACTTAGTGGAAACACCTATCAAGGTTCGGTGAAAGAGGCAAAGACAAACAAAATTGTCAATGTAGGAATTGGAAGAACACCATAAGTGATATGTCATCACATAGGCCTAAGGGTCCTCTTTAGGGTTTCCTTCAAATTTGGGGCAATCGCTTGGAATTTTAGTGGGAACTGGAGGCCAATAAGGCAAATGAAAAATTGGATCATTAGTAAGCCTCGTGACATCGAGCAGTTCCAATGTAGCTAAAAATGGAAATTGTGGATTAAAAGGCATATAAGGCATTTCCAAAGGCCCAACCTATGGGTTCCAACCTTGGTGGTAAGGATTATTCCCCCAAAGCAGAGGAATCTGACCATAGGGGGTTTGATTTTTCCCCCACTGTGGGGTACCTTGACCATAAGGTGGATTTTGTCTAGAGCCGGGTTCATATTTACCTTCCATAGGCCATAGATAACCATAAGGGGGATAAACATTATGTGCGGCATATGGATTGTAAGGTTGTTGCACCTGCTGACCCTAGATATGAACTGGTTAGCCCTAATTCTATAGGGGTTGACCTTGTGTCTGCAAGGTTTGACCTTGATGATATAGAGGCTAAGCTTACATCTACAAGGGTTGATGTTGTTACTGCAAGGATTGGCCTTTGCGGATACAAGGGTTGATTGGGTTGTCGAGAGAACTGTGTTTGCTATTGCAAAGGTTGTTGAAGCTACTACAGAGGTTTCCCCTGCCACTGCAAAGGTTTCCCTTGCTATTGTAAAGGTTGCCCTTGTTGCAGTAATAATATTTGGATAGTACCCTGTCAGTATAGGTAAGTTCCAAATGGAATTTGACCATATGCAACGAGAATAGAATTTTGACTAGGTTGCACCTGAGGACCTGCTTGTGGAATATAAGGTGAATTTTATAGTTCTCGTGAAATATATGGAACATAAGACTATTGGATGGGTATCTGGGCCATGTAAGGTTGTTTTTGCTAGATATTACCTGCTACAGATGGACCAACAAGATTAGGAATACCACTAGGATTAGGTTAACTTACTCCAACCATGTCTGGTTGTGATCCACTCACATGGGTTCCACCTGACATAAAAGGAATGTTTGGATTTTCCCCCCTAGGTTGTGAGTAATGTAGTGGTACATTTTGTCCACTTGACAGAGGGGCTAAGGAACTTACAGACGCATGAAATGAAACAGTCAGTTGTACCGGAATGGAAGGTTGAAATGATAGTAATGGTTGTGGCAGAATCGTCGGTTGAATCAGAACTGAAGTAACGGTAGTTTGCACAGGTATCTGAGATGTCGCATTAGGAATAAACGAACAATAAGTAGGCATAGAATTTGATGACAAAATAGCATTTTTACTATAAAGACAAAGCACTGGGAGTTCCTGAAACTAATTGAGCCAAGGTTGTATAACCATGTGGAAGCATAGGCCCATTTTTTTCAAGAGGTGGTTGAGATGGAACTCTTCCTATAAAAGGAAAGACTTTCAGAGGAAAGTCATATTCAGACTCATCATGAACATGAGGAGAGTGAATAGCAGAGACTTTCAGAGGACCTCGAGGAGAGTTTGGAATCTCACCTTCTGAATCCATGGATGGAAATAGTTGGTGAGGAAGAATCCGAGATGTACGAGGAGATAACTCTAAAGGAACACTAGGTCGATCGTATGGACTGTAAGGATGTTGAGGAGATATCACAAAAGGATCAAATAATGGATTCAGAGGGTATAAAAAGAAACCTTTGTGGACTCTCAGGGGTTTCTGGATTAGACTCTTAAGGTCAAAATAAATCTTGAGGTGGGGAACGAGAAGAAAGGGGTTGGATGCTTTGGACAATTCCAAGTTCAAATCCTTGAGCTTCAAGTGACTGCAAAAGTTTTGGATGAAATCCTCATGAAGACCCTTTAGTATCAAACAATGAAGGGGAACTGTGGGGTGAACTCAATGGTTTAGCCACGATGGCTTTCTCGCAAGAGCAGAAGAAGAAGATATGATTCATTGAGGGTTGATTAAAATTTAAATTTACAAGGAATTACTCAATATGAGGCCAAGAATCAACAACATGGGTTCGACATGTTATTGTTGGCAGTTAATTTTATGACATGAAACAACAAATAAATCAAAATCGATAATACTAGGTAAGAGGGTTTACCAAGTATCCATGAACATTTATATACACCTTAGCTGAAACCATGGACTTGAAATACGATGATCGATCTCCTCGATTGCTATGTTCGGTGTATCACGTTTACAAGGTAGCTGAATCGGTTACCTGTGGCTAAAAGATAACAACCTAGTGGGGTCTCCCAATATATACTCGATGGTATGCGGAGCACAAGTCTGTGTTAGTGTTGTCTAATGCACAACCATTTGATGAGAGCATTCTTATATACTTACCATACTGAATTGCCTCCTATATACCCGAAAGTACTGCAACACCTTCTATATACTTCCATACTGGGATGGGATATCACCCCCGGGATACATTGCGGGCACTTAACGATAGCTGCTATGTTTAAAAATGCTAGAACACGTCTCTAGCATAGACCTCTAGATATTTTCATGAGGTGAAAAATTCTCCTTAGGTTAATTGAGGTAATTTTTAAGTTTATCTTGAATTAAGCTTCAATTTTATGGCTCAACGATGTCACCTAAATTCCTATAATGCAACTAAATGATAAAAATGAAATCTTTTCATTCGATGAAGGCTAAACTAATGAAGGGAGAGAGACAACCAAATAATGCATAAAATAAACAAAATTCATCAAAATACAACTCTTTACCTTCCTATGCAAAATGTAAAAACGAAATCTAATCTTTCATTTTCACTAACAAATGCAATGCCAAAATGCAATCCTATAAGAAACGAAAATCACTTTCTTTTCACTAAGATGCTCTAATCATTTCTTTTCACTTTGATTGAATAATGCAAACTAATGCAATGAGAAAAGTAAAATGCAATCTAATACAATGAAAATAAAATTTCCTTTCACTTATGGTTTTGAATGCAAAATGTTCCAAAAATACTTAAATGAATAAATCTTTCACTTTTCTTTCTGAAACAAAGGAATTAAAACAAGTATTCACTTTTAGTCCTACCAAAGCAAAGAGTTGTAATATATGCTTGAAAATGGAGTAAAAGAAATCTTCAAAGCATCAATAGGACTCAACACTAATGAAGATAAATTTACATTAATGAACGGAAAGCAACTTGAAAAAGATGTCCTCACTGCAGGAAGACTCCTGAATGGAAGCAATTGATCTCAGAGAAGCATACCAAGCAATGAGTAGAGAGTGACCTAGAGAACCTAGAAACCCTAGAAGGAAATCAAACTTCTAACATACATTAGCAAAGTCAAGAGACAATTGCAACCATATAAGCATAAAAATCAAGACAAATACACTATTGTTGCAATGAAAAATCATTGGCAGAGGTCAAAAACATTGAAAACAAGAAGAAACCCTAATTTTTCTTCTATCCTCTAGGATCAACACACCTATTATAGGCAAAAGGGTGATGCCAGGCAGATCAACATGATTGTAATTAAAAAATCAGCACTGACAACACTTCTGTTGGAGCAAAAAATGTGTTGGGAGAGAAAAATAAAAAAAAATCTTCTAGACCAAAGCACACTAAATGTCCTCGGGCAATAACCAATGATTGCAAATAGCTACAACAATGCACACAAACCAATAAATTGATGGTTGGTCAAACTCATCAAATAATCTCATTCAAGCAGTGGATAGAAAGGATTATAGCATCCCCAATGGAGTCACCATTATTTTGTCTAGGTAAATCCTCTCTGCAGATAGATATGATCCCTCTGGCCCAATGAGTGGGACTAGCAACCTACGTGACAATATACAAGAAACTTTCCTAAATTACAATCGAAATGAGAGAAGAGGAAGATAGCCTACCTCGTTCTGATGCTATAACGTCCTCCTTTGTTGAAGACCTCGAATCAGTTGTGCATTACACTAATCTCTACTACTTATAGTGTTTGAATACCTACATACAAGATCAAAGAAAAAACAAAGCATGCAAATAAAAATAAAATAATCAAAAGTAATCCACTTAACACATCAAGGAAAATTAAGATAAATGATGCATTAACACAAACATTTATGGAATGTGAACCAAAAGTTGTATATATTAATGAAATAAAGGAGGAAACATACAACCAATCCTTGATGTCAATAAGCTCTGCTTGAGTGAATGTCCAAGCCCAAGCTCAAGCTCTTCAAGCAGTCCTTCTCCAAGCAAAATGAGTAGCATGTAAGCATTATCTCAGCATAAGGGTGCAAGTAATCAGAGACCAACCATTTGGGAATGAGAGAGGATGAATATATAGGTAGGGAGAGGGAGTTAGGATATCTTCAAACATAGGGGAAGGCCCTCATATCAAGGAGGTAGCTCATATGGATAAGATCAAAGGGAAATATTGGGAGAGTTTGACCACATCCACACCAAACAACCTCCAACTCGTCATTTTGGAATCCTTTAGATCACAAAGCTTGTTGTCCTCTTTGGGAAAAATTTCCTTTTAGGGATCAGCATGGGTATCCAAGCAAAAAGTGTGCTAGCATCATGAGGCTAGTATAGTGCAACTAGCGATCAACACGAGCTGCCAGTGTCGGAGTCGTGTTGATCCTGAAATTAGGGTTTTAGAGCTCACTTCCTCAGGGAAGGCTCAAGGCATGTTTCCATCAGTGTTTCAGGGAGGATTTGAGCTGCATATTAGGATAGGTATACTTCATGGTTTACAATTTTGGAGCACTTCAGGGTATGACACAAGGAAGTGCAGGAGGTATGAAAAAATATTATGTAACACCTCCAATCACTGTATAACTTCTATTACTTTAGCATTTCCTACATGCCTTCTTCCTCTTCAACCTCCTCTTATATCAACTCAATGGGCCATGAAGAAAATGAATTTTATTCCTAGAATTTGATGTGGGATTTTATTTGATACCACTAATGACGTGGGATGAATTTCCAAGGTTATATGTTTTCCCTAGTGCTGGTTAGACAATATATATGATTTCATGCTCAGTCAAAAAACAAAATAAATGCGTTAAGTATATCACGATTTTATGGGAAACTTATCATCTTATTGTTTCAAGTCGTAATATCCTCTCTAATGCTTATGACCTCCTTAGATCCTTAGACCGATATTGGGATAATAACTAGTGCAATGTTTCTCTGTTTATCACCCCTCAACCCTTGGTTGGAAATATCAACATTTCGCAATGTGTCTTCCCTTCCCAGGTCTCGAGACCAAGATTTCCACTAACAAAGGGAAATTTCTGATTTTTTTATTTAACGTATCATGCCAAAGGACTTGATATTGGCTAAAAAGTAGTTTCCTCATACATTGTAAACACTTCAAAAACCTGAAGGTCTAGAAACATAGACAATAATAGAGACAGAAAAGGTTCTTCTGATGATTGACAAGAGTTTCATCGGTTTTACACACAGAGACTTTATATTGCTCGAGTTAGATTATACCAAGAGAATATAGTATACAAAAATCAACCACATAGTACTTCCCACACACTATTAACAGATATTAGTTAACAACTAACTCAAGATTAAGAAGTTCATTCACAAACACTTGATCAATTCTACAACATTGATAGGCACACACAGGCACACAAAATCCAACTTCTTATTGGCTCATTTTTTTTAAAATATATATTCGGGATTCATTCAAATCCACATAAATAGGATCAAATAAGCCAATTTAGGCTTGATATCATATTTGAGCCTTGTAAGCTAAGGCTAACAATTTACAAAAAATAGTAACTACATGGAAATTCAAACTTTATTCAACCTAATCTACTTAACTTAATCCAAATTTTAAGGAACCAACTCCTTTGGAAAATATTTCTTTGACCTTCTAGAGCTTAGTTCATATTTTTTACCAATGCCCCTACATCAATTACTTATGAAAAATTGTTTAACCATGTGATTGTGATGGAGAAGAATCTAAAAGAGTCCTGTTGATGGTTCTGGACCAGCCAACATTCAGGGGATGTCCCTAGTATGAAGTCCCAACTCGACCTCACACCGTTTGGTGTAGGAGTCCCATATGGTATGACGACTCAGTTTCCATTATCTTAGAAATTTTCCTTAGCTCTTATTGTTTAGCACATAAGAGTGTTATACTTGTATCTTCAAAAAGCGAGGTGAGTATGCCTGGTGAGTGCAAAATGAAACTTGTGTCTAGGTTCTCTTAGAGTAAAGGGCGAGAGTAAAGTGAGCCTCTAGATGAGAGACAATAGTACCACCAAGGGAGAGACACACGAACCAACAAGGGTCTGTCCAACATCCAGCGGAGTAGTCCATAGTGGATGCGGTAGTCGTTAAAACCAAAGTGAAAGGGAAACGATGTACACCATCTAGTAGAGTAGTCCACATGGAGGTGATGGTCATTATAACCAGTAAACAAGAATGATTTGTCTAATGTCCCGTGGAGTATTCCATAAGGATGAGACAACAGTGATAAACAATACAACACATCTTCAATGGTGTAAGTACTAAAATAGCCAAATTAGTTCAAATATATTAGTACAGGTTAAGAAAAAATGCATTAAAAATGTTTAAAGAGTAGCCTTACAATCATATACAAAACATGTGTGAAAACGTGTTGGTCATAACAGGCTTCTGAATTAAGAAAAATGAGACACATCTGTACACCATACATCACTAGTCCCAGTAGTGGGACATTGGAGCCACTCCTCATTCCTTAATGAACAAACTACATACTATCAATGCTATGTGGGACGAGCCAGGGTGAAAAGTCCTCGCTCATACAATGTGAGAGGTATATATAGCCAAGGGTGATGCTTGACCCTTATGACCCTTGGAATACCCTCGTGACTATTCAACTTCCGATGAATTTTCAACTGACATGACTCTTTGACTCCTTGTGTGCATCCATTGGACTTCACTTTCCATTGCATTCAGTTACAATGGATATGGCCCATAGTGGTGATGTGGCCAAGACAGCTCATGACACAACTCGACATGACATTGCTACCATGTATTCACTAACTGTGGTGTCCATGTCAAGTTGTTGCATTGTTGAGTGATGAATATACTCTTGGTGTGCTTTTTCTTCTCCTCCACATGGCATAGTATTGTGGGGTCTTCGATGGTCTTTGTCTTGCTTAATGGTTCAATGCATGTGTTCCTTTCGCTTGTTGCTTGATTTGCCTCATACATGTGTCCAACTAAAAGAAACTCTTCTAGCATTTGCACTCCTTCTTCATCCCATTCGTCTTATCGCCATGATCTATCAGTGTACCTATTCCTGCAATTCACTCATGACGAGATGACATCAAATCCAAAACCTCCTAGTCTATCATGATGCATTGTTCTCGTTTTTCGGGTGACAGGGAGAGAGGACAACTCACTTAGACACCATAGAGCACGACTTAAGCTGGAATGAGGAACTCAAGGAGTACAACCTACATTGTCAGGAAAAACTGCATTGTGACCACTCAGAGGCAGAATTGCGTAGTGAAGGACACAAGTGGTAGCTGTAAGGTGGGATCTTGAGGGAAATTTCTATGCAGATCCTAGACGGAAGGAAAGATAGGTTTGTAGGGGACCTGTTGGGAAGTTATGTGCAGTTTTCAATAGCAAAGCATGAATACAATGTAGGAACATTCTAGGCAGTTCTATGCAATTCTTAGAGTAGTGCAGGATAGGCAATAGAGGGTTAGTTGGGCATGTCTATGCAATTTGGGAGAATGGTGTAGAGTAAGGTAGGAGATGAGCTGTTAGACATGACTGTTCAATTTTTTAGAATAGTGCAGGACAGGTAGTAGAGGGATCAACTGGGCATGTCTGTACATTTTCTGAAGGCGGTGCAGAGAAAGGTAGTAGAGGACTAGTTGGGCATGTCTGTGCAATTTTGGAAAATAGTGAAAACCTACATCTCAAAGCAGTGTAGGCTTCCAAAAGACCATAAAGGGGCTTGACGATTGTGCTTGAGAAATGCACAGTTTAGTTTTGACATGGAGGTACTTTTCTGTGTAGTTCTAGGAGGCAGACAGGAAGCTCACCTCCGAGATTGTGTAGTGCACCTGACCTAGAGGATAGCCTCAAGAAGTGCACACTTCTGGGCAGTAAAGAAGGGTCATTGAGGGCCAAGACTGCAGAGTGTAGCTTAGTCGAGGTCTAGCGGAAGAGGGTTGTCCGGTCAGATAGATTTTTAGGAAAATGGATAAGTGTTGAAAGCAAGTGAACTTGTGTAGACTTGACATTGTGATCACACACTTCGTATACTTCGATGATGAAACAAAATAGACCACCATGACAACAAGACAAAACATGCCCTCGGTGTGACTGTCATGGTGCTGAGAGGGAGAAGTGCGACACTTGAGATGGACCTTCGGACAACCGTGACGAAACTTGCGCGACAGTGCTAACGACTTTTTGTGTGAGTATGATGGATTTTTACATAGTGAAGACAACTAAAACACATAAAGACCAACCTTCAAACTCACCAGAAGAAGATTGGTAGCATGACAAAGCAATAAATATTCGAAAATAAGACCAATCGTTAAACAGGAAAGAGGGTGAAAAGACTTCACAAGAGCTCATGGGGAGAGTGCGAGTGTGTACAACCATCAAAGGAAAACCAAGGAAGGCTCTGAAATTTGGATGCAAGCTAAAATTTTGGAGGGCATTACAGTTGCTACAACACTTGGCGACACACTAGTTGAATACCAGCTTCTCTGTTTTGGTTCATTTTCAGTGCAAGACCTTATCCCTTCGAGGAGTATTGATTCATTGTGAAGATCACTTCGCCTTCCCCATTTACCTCACAGATAGACACCGTTCACCTTGTACCGACTTATTTTAACATAATATAAAATTCAACAAGATCACAGTGTTTTGAAATAGGAAGGGTAATTTGGCTCGTGAACTTAAGATTTCCAGAGTATAGTTTTTCATCTCTGGTCTTGCTCCATTGCCAGCAAGCCTAGTCAGTGCCCTAGTGGAGTCACGCAAGAACAAAAACATTGCTCCACTTCCAGTGAGCCTGGACAATACCTGGGTAGAGTTTCTTACTTCACCTCACTACACCAGAAGCCTTTCTCTTCTTTCGCCTTTGTTATTTTTGAAAAAGGAATGTTCATAGGCACTTATTTATTTTTGGGGCAGAAGATGGATCCCAACTTATTGAGAGAAAAAGAGGTTGTTCCTTCCGAGAAGCATGTAAAGATCTCTGATTCATATTTTCTCATTTAGATTTTCCCCTTCTCTGTTTCTACTGGTTGGATGGTCTTGAACATGGAGAAGAAGATTGAGTATAGGCATGAGGTTTCCCATATTGGACACGGGTTCATGGTTCAACCAAAACTTTACTTTTAGATGGATCATATTTTCTATTAAAACTTCATCGGCCAAAAGTTACAACTAAGCACAAAGAACACAGACACATGACTGGCCATGCACTGCAGTGTCACAAGACTCTTCGAACTTCAGCCACATACACATTCATAACCCAGAACGAAGTGCAGGACAACAATTATTTAAAAAAAAAGGCAACAAATCAAATAAAAACATCAAAGAAAAGAAAAGAATAGTAAAGCAAATAAATGGAAGGACTATGGACAAAGTGTGGGGTGCGACCCCAGATCATTGAAAATAATATTTTATGTCTTGGCCATTGACAATGAGAGTGTTAATCTTGCTGTCAAGTGATTTTGGATGATACATGTGTTGGCCAAGATTCTCATGAATGGTGAATGGACCAATCCACAGGGATTGAAACTTTGTGTCTTTGCCTTTGTCTCCGTGGGGTTTATCCCACTTCAAGACTAGGTCACCCATAATGAAGCTGGTACACTCCCTACAAAATTTCTATTGAACCATCTCTTGATATGGTTCTAGTGAAGTGTAAACTTTTCTTTTTCTTTCACCCTTTATTCCTGTAGCTTTTGCAATGTGTTCATCCTACACTGAAATAATAGACACGACTTGCCTTGGGATTCTTAGGATGGCTGGAGGATAGGAAAGTAGATGTTCGGTGGGAGGATGGCTTCTTTTCCATATACCAGGAAGTAGGGGGAGGTATTCATAGAGGGCTTAGGTGTGAGTCGTTCGGCCCATCAAGCATTCACTAAAGCAAAGTTCCATTTTCATTGTTCATAGTAAATGATATTTTTTATGATGTGAATAAGGTTCTTGTTCGTGGACTCAAAAAGATGATATCTCTATGAGTAGTAGTTAGCATATGATTTATCACAATTCCATTTTGAAATAAAAATTCATAAATATTTACCGAAGAAAAATATGTTGCATTTTCAAAAACAAGTGATACAGGAATGCCAAACCTGCAGATGATGTTTTTCCATAGGAATATGATGACTTCTTGGTCATTCACTTGTTTCAACAGAACTATTTATGTCCACTGCATAAAATAACATGTAGTAGTTAAGATGTAGTGGTGCTACTTTGATGAATGTGGGAAAATATTCCCAATGATGTCCAAGCCCCACTGTTGAAATGGTTCGTCCACTATAATAGGTTGTAGCGGGGCTGCTGACCTTCATTTTATATTGGCACATCTCTCACAGACTAGACACTTGTGGGCATAGGTATGTGCAACTTTGAATAACGTAGGCCAATAGAAATCGATCCACATAACCTTGTATCCTATTGTGTTACTTGTAAAGTGACCCCTGACTGGTCTATCATGGATATCACGTAACACCCTTTCCAAATCTTGTGTCTCTAGACACCTGAGAAAAGTGTCATTGTGACATTTTCTACAAAGCACTCCATTGACCAACTGGTAAGATAGAGATTTTAGTCTGAGTTCCCTCTTCTACTGCATAGAGAAGTGATAGGGAATGGTGCCATGCTAAAGGTACTAGCACTCATTTGTGTACCAAGAGGTTACGTATGAAGTGGGGGGGCTCACTCAACATTATACATCTTAATTTCTTGCTCCCAGTCAGGGAGCCCTTCTTCTTCCTCTTGTGGATGTACTGCTTCTGCTGCTATTCTGAAAAGACCGTGACCCTTGATGGTGTGAACTATCTTGATTTCAAGATTATATTCTTGCAGTCCTATCATCCAATTCACCCTTCTTTCACCCAACTCTTGCTGAGCAACCAATGATCTGTCTACTGGGTGTGGCACAAAGACAATGCATAATTTTTCAAAAGGTAGGGTTTGAAGTGTTTAATTGCCTTGTATACTACATATGCTTATGTGTCCATGGTGGGATATTTTAGTTCAGGTCCTTGCAAGCTCGCACTCATGAAAGAGATAGGTCGTTCATCATTCATCTCATCTTTCTAGGTGAGCACAACAATGAGGGAAGTGTCAGAAGCAAAAGTGTAGAGCAAGAAATCCTTGTTGAAGTCTGGGTTATACAGTGCAGGTGCCTCTGCTATAGCTTGCTTAATCTAGGTGAATGCTTCCTTTTCCCTTTTCCCCCATATGTACACTACGTCCTTCTTGGTCATCTCTTGAATGGGTCTAACGATTTGCACATAATTAGAGATGAACTTTTTGAGGAAGTTGGTCTTTCCCAGGAACAAATGCATAGCTCTCTTATTCATGGGGTAAGTAATCCACGTGATGGTCTGAAATTTGTTTGAATCTACCTTAATCCCACTCTTGGCAATGATGTGCCCAAGGAGGTTATCCTAAGATACTACGAAGACACTCTTCTTGGGACTCAAGGATAACTTGTTCTTTTGACATCTCTCAAATATTTTCTTATTATGGCACAGGTGGTCTGACCACTATCTAGAGAAGACTGTCACATCATCGAGGTAGACCACTATGCTCTGTCTGATGAGCCTAAAGAAAGTGATGTCCATTGCACATTGAAATGTAGTCCTTCATTTACCAACCCAAATGGTATTTTACGGTAAGAAAACATCCCCCACTTGGTACATAATGTTGTCTTAATTCTGTTAGGCTCTGCTACTAGAAACTGAATGTATACTGAGAAACCGTTTAGCAAAGAAAACATCTCTGCTCCATATACAGTCTGCAATATGTGTTCCATAGATTGCACTAGGTACTTATCTTTTTCCAAGGCTTGGTTAAGATTACAGAAATCAACGCATAGGCAGATCTCCCCAGACTCATTTCTAACATAGAATGGATTTGAAACCCACGTGGAATGACAAACCTTGTAGAAGATCTAAGCATCCACCAGCTTAGTCAATTCTTTCTCAATGAGGGGCTCAAGTGATGGATGCACTTTCCTTCCTTGATTGGAATGATGTGCTGAATGTTGGAAATAATACTAAAAGGGGGGTGAATCAGTATTATCAGAGGAATAATTTTATTTCTCAAACATATTTATATATGCTACTTCAGTGAAGTGAACTAGCATGTACACGCAACTGTGACTAGAGAAATCAGTGTATATCTAGAGAACTTGTGATTTAGACAATTTATCATGTGTTGATCTTAAACCAGTACATTAGTAACTTATTAGACAGTGCAATAAAAGTAGAATAAAGCATCACATATAAGCAACACACATGAACACCAAGATTTAAGGTGGAAACCCAATGTGGGTGAAAACCACCAACTGCTGTCATCTCTATCTTCTTTTAATAATAATAAAATATGTTTACAATCATGTACTCGTGTAGACTCATACCAGTACACAGGCTTCTACCTGCAGAAGGTTACATCCTTCTCTCATTCTCTAGTTTCTACTGGAAGGGAGCTACAAACCCCTAGCTCTTGTACTAGCCAATATGTTTACTAGTACGTAGGTGCCAGCCTACAAAAAACTCTACTCTTCCACCAGGGACCATGTTTCATGAATTTTCAGACAGGATTCTCCTAGCACATATCAAGACATATGAAGACCTTGACTCATCAATAACCCATTAGAAATTTAGAAACTCAAACTTCATCAACCAACATGCAGTTAATATGAACCAATCAAATCATTGTCACCAGAACAGTGTGCTAAACCTAGAAACCTACATCATCATTCAGAACGAGCTATAACCTCAGAAACCATGCATCAGACTATATACCCTACCTAGCTGAACCCAAACTATGTGGATACACTACTTCCATTAATCAAACCTGCGTATACCTCCAAAGCTAAACATAAACTTTTGAATCAAGTTTGTACCAACCAACAATATACTGAACATCTACTGTCAACTTACAGAGCTTTACATAGGAAACAACATACATCACTTTTCTCACTTATACAATCAATCTATCAAATATCAAACTTCGTATTCATTCAATTTTACATTTAGATCTAAGAAGACTTCATTGATAGATAGTAGTAAAACAGTAGCACTGATCTGATAGATCAATCATCCTTGAACATCAAGCTTTTATTTTGCATACCCTACTTATAAGAGTCAAACCAGTGTGTATATGCACCTTCACCAAAGCGAACCAGCATACAGATCTGCAAATACTTACTTCATAACTTCGATGCACCTTCGAACTTCAGACATACCTAGATCAGAATATTTATAGCATAATTCATGCGTTAGCATTCATATCTAGACTATCCATGATCAAACCATATAATAATAATTCATTTTAGATCTCATGATCCTAATCCATCATTAGATCTCATCCCCATCAACCGCTAAGGTTCATCCTTAGTTCAGATCAAGAAAAGCACCATAAACCCATAACATGCATATTTTCTTTTGATCTCATTCTTCATAAGATATTCATTACTTACATACTTGGCCTAATGATCTTCTCCTCCTTATATAGTTTTAGGCCTTTCTCAATACCTTGGACCAAAACCACTTAGGACAAATACCTTGGACCAATACCTCGGACCAAATACCATGGGCCATATACCTCGAACCAATACCTTGGACCAAAACCTTGATTTCCCATCCCATACACGCTTTTCCTTCTATGAAAGTGCGTGTATACGTATCTGTGCCTTTTCTTATGTGGACGAATGTGTATAAGCTATTTTGACTAAGTGGACCTATGTATACTTCTTAAGCTACTTTACATCAACCTTTTATTTTACCTTCTTTATTCTGATCAGTAGATATTAGTTCCATCTTCCTATTCTTCTATACTAGTGCCTTGTTACCTCTGAATAGATATGTTACACTGTAATTTTCCATATTACTTCTGAAACGATTCCTTTGAACTACCCTTCATTTTGTCACATCCATAAACACAACTGCCATGCATTTTGTTACATCTAATATCTCTCCTGTAGATTCATCTAGTTACGTAGATTCATCTTGTTACCATATACAAGTGAGTTGTTTTGCTACAAGTGGGTTTCCATCAATTACAACACATACATCATAATGCCAACAATCTCCCCTTTTGGACTTGATGGAAACCTTGTTGGTGTTGATTAGTGCAAGCTGTAAAAACTGTTAGAGATAACAACCAACACCACAATACTCTCCCCCTTTGACATCAAGGGAAAAGGGTAGACCAAGATATTCTACCCCTTTGATATCAAGGGAAAAGGGGTGACCAAAGTGAAGGCTTTCATATCTTAACAACTGAATATAAACATTGATCATGCTCCCCCTAGGCACATGCTGAATTCGTTGATGCTGTGATGTAATAAACCGTCCATGCTCCCCCTGAGCACATGCAAAGTCTGCAAAAATAATTTCCAAAAGAATAACATGACACTATAACTCACCGATGTGAGTTTGACCTTCCTATCACCAATGACTCATACATACATCAATCTCCAAACCAAGTGGGGATATACCAATTGTTTATACATGACAGCAATACAATAAATAGTACATCATCCATCCCATGCAAAGTGGGGATACAAATTACATCATTTTTCCAATAGGACTCATTCAAATGTATGAGAAGTCATATCACACCCTAGACTTTTACATGACTTAAGCAACAAATGGTATAAATATCTAAATCCATAGCTGGACTTAGCAACCATAAAGCCAACAATGCAGAATGCATGTGAAGGCTAATTCTCCCCCCTGAACCTGTGCTACTTATGCATTGTTAACAAGTCATTAATCAAGGCATCTTTGTCAATCTGATAAAAATTAATGGACAAAACATATCGTTAGATTGTAATCATCAACATCAGACAGAGCACCCATACCAAAGTCTAACCCACTATTTTTCCTATTAGAAAAACATATACGCTTCTTCAGCCACAAAAACCCGCGTGTATACATGACTATAGTTCATGAAACCCACGTATAATAACCTTCCTCTGAAAAACTGGATTTAACAAAAGGATAATGAAGCAACTACTGCCAACTTTTGTCTGAGATATTCAAATGTTTCTCTGGCTAGTGGTTTAGTGAATATATCAGCAACCTATTCTTTGGAGGGGACATACTCCAATTTGACCTTTTGTTCGAGCACTTGTTCTCGTATAAAATGGTACTTGATGGGTATGTGCTTGGTCTTGGAGTGCATGACTAGATTCTTTGAAATATTGATGGCACTTGTATTATCACATAGAATGGAGATGGTTGGAGTACATGGAAAATTTTAGGGGCTAATATTCACAGATGGGCTAATTTTCCATGCTTTTTCCAAAAAAATGATTCGCCAATTCCCATTTTTTTCTAAAAATCATTCACCCAAATTTTATAAGAAAAAAATATTTTATGTTAAAAATCGCCAAAATTTTAGAGAGACTACATAAAATCATTAGAAATTTGTATATTTTTACTAAAATATCACCAAGAATTTTATAGTTTTCATATCATGGATTAGAAAGATTCGCCAAGGTTTCTAATCTTTAAGATAATTTTCCATCCTTAAAATTTTCCCTGGTGGAGTACATGTGATCTGAATGTCTTGCAAAGTTTGCATCATCCAAAGTAGTTGTGTGTAGCAAGATGCAGCAGTCACATATTCTGCTTGAGTTATAGATAAAGAAATTGAACCTTGTTTCTTATTCAACCGAGACACTAACCTCGAACCCATATAGAATGCACCACCACTAGTGCTTTTTCTATCATCAACACTTCCTGCCCAATCTGCATCTTTATATGTCTGAAGAGTAAGATTTGCATCTCTAAGATACCATAGTCCAAATTCTTGAGTTCCTTGAAGATATTTGAAAATTATTTTGGTTGTTTGAAGGTGTGATTCCTTTGGATTTGCTTGGAATCTTCCAACTATTCCTACTACATGCATGATGTCAGATCGGGTACCTGTTAGATAAAGCAGACTGCCAATCATGGATCTATAAGTTGGTTGATGTACTATTATTGATTCATCATTTGAGCTAAGACTGTATCGTGTTACCATTGGAGTACATACATGTTTAGAATCTTCCATTTTGTACTTTTTCAAGATCTGCTTGAGATATTTGGTTTGTGAAAGAAAAATACCATCTTTAGTTTGCTAAACTTGTACACCAAGAAAATAGGTAAGTTCACCAAGCAAGGACATTTCAAATTATTGCTGCATTACTAAAGAAAAATTCTGACTCATGGATTCTTCATTGCTACCAAAAATGATATCATCAACATAAACAATAATAATTAGCAATTTATCATTTTCAATCTTTGTATATAAATTGCTATCTACATAACCTTTTGTAAAACCTTGTTGGTGTAGATATTTGTCAAGGAAATAATACCAAGCCCTTGGACCCTGTTTTAGACCATAGAGAGCCTTTTTGAATCTGCATACAAGTTTTGCATCATTTCCAAGAATAAATCCTTCTGGTTGTTCACTATAAACTTCTTCTTCTAAATCTCCATTAAGGAAGGCTGATTTTACATCCATTTGGTATACTTTGAATTTATGAAAACTGGAAAGAGAAAGAAACAATATTATGGCTTCAAGTCTAGCAAAAGGTGCAAAAGTTTCTTCAAAACCTATACCTTGTTGTTGAGCATACCCTTTACAAACAATTCTAACCTTGTTTCTAATGACTTCCCCATTTTCATTCAGCTTGTTCTTGAATATCCATTTAGTTCCTATAATAGTTTTATCATGAGGTCTAGGAACTAATTCCCAAGTGTCATTTTTTTCAATTTGCTCAAGTTCTTCATCCATGGCCTTGACTCAACATTCATCTTTGCATGCTTCATTTACATTTTGAGGTTCGGTGGAGGATAGTAATGCTAGATAGCTTGAGGTCCCTATAACAGTTCTTCTTATCTGTACACCAACCTCCTTTTCACCTAAAATATGAGTTTCTGGATGATTTTTCTAAACATACCTGGATGGAGTCTTTTCTTCTACCATTATATCTTCTGCTGGTGCTTCATTGGTTTCTTCTTCAATATAATTTTGATTTGATGTGGGAAAATAATCCCCATCTTCCTCATTGTCATAATCTTATGTTGATTTTATCTTTCTTGGATTTCTGCATGCTTCATCAACTACAACATGAATGCTTTCAACAATTTTCCCAAGTCTTTTATTATAACATTTATATACTTTACTTCTGGAAGAATAACCAAGAAGAATCCCTTCATCTGCTCTAGGTTCAAACTTACCAAGTTTTTCATCAGTCCTTTTGATAAAACATTTTCTTCCAAAAACTTTAAAATATTTTACAGTAGGTGTCTTACCATACCAAAGTTCATGTGGAGTTTGAGTGTTATTTACCTGAACATTTTCTTTGTTGAGAATAGTCACGGCAGCAAATGCAGCTTCACCCCAGAAGATTGCAGGAGTTCCAGATTCATCTAGCATAGTTCGATCCATTTGTTGAACAGTTCTGTTCATCCTTTCTACCACACCATTTTGTTGAGGAGTTCTTGCAGTGGAGAATTTCCTTTTTATTCCATGTTTCTCACAAAAGTAAAAGAATTCATCCGATATAAATTCCCCTCCTCGGTCAGATTTGATTCATTTTCAACCAAAGCTTTGAAGGCTTGGAACTTTTCAAATGCTTCATATTTATGCTTTAGAAGACCTATCCAACACATTCTGGAAAAATCATCAATGAACAAAATAAAGTATTCTTCTCCACAAGGTGACTTTTTCCTTGTTGGTCCACATAAATCAGTATGGATAAGTTCAAGAGGCTTACTAGCTGACCCTTCTTTTTCCATGAAGTGAACTCTGGTTTTCTTACCGATTTGACATGGTTTGCATATTGTATTTTCTAGGATGCTGATATCTGGAAGATCATGAACAACCTTGAGTCTGCATGCTTTTCTTATTTGAGAAAAGCTTAGATGTCCTAATCTTCTATGCCACAACCAGTTTTCATCATTTTTTCTTAGATAGCACTGTTGTTGTCCTCCTTTGAGTATGTATAAGTTGTTTGGAGTTCTTGTACCTTTGATCATGGTCTCTCTTGTATCAAGCTCACGAACAACAAATCCGCTTGATCGAAACACCACTTCATTTCCTTGATCACACATTTGATTGACACTTAATAGTATATGCTTAAAACCATCTACATACATAACATTTCTAGCTTTAACCTTTTCTTTCAAGAAAATAGAACCTTTACCTTTTATGACAGTTAGAGTGTCATTTCCAAATGAGACATTCTTTTATTTTTCTAAGGCATTATATGAGTGAAGTTTCTCTTTGTCATCTGTCATATGTTCAGAGGATCCACTATTGATGTACCATTAATTTTCTTGTCCTTTTGCTGAAATTTTCTCCTTCATTCAGATTCTTCATGACCAAAGTTGTTACAAATTGAACATTCTATTTCATTTTCAATAGGAGGAAAGTTATTATAGGAACTTCTCTTGATCCCTGTTATATTCCTTTGATTTCGTGCTTCTCTAGTCATGAAGGTTTTGTAAGCAACGCATTGAGCAGCTTTGTGCTCAAAATTATGACATGAAAAACATTGCCCATGAAAGAAGTTTCTGTGACTATCGAATCTATTTACCTGTTGATTGTAGTTTCTATTGATATTCATCCTTGGAGCAAATTGAGTATGATTTTCTTGAGATTGGTTGTGGCTTCTATTGATATTCATTCTTGGAGAAAATTGAGTATGATTTACCCGGTGATCAACTTTATGCCTTTGTTGACAATTGTCATACTGTTTACTGGTCTTTTCTGCATCAATATACCTTTTGGTGGAGGTTGACGACTTCTGTGATTGAGATGCATATTCAGTATATCCAAGACCTGTCTTTATCAGAGGAGAACGCTGAAATTTGATAATTTAATTTAAAGTTTCTGATCCTTTAGCAAATCCAAGATTGAAAGATTTTGTTTTCTCAAGATCTTTTCTCAGACCGACAATTTCACATTCTAGTTTTTCATTGTGTTTTCTTTTTCAGCAAGTTGGTATGTCAAGGTATCTATGACCATATTATTTTCTTCTAAACAGATTTTGAGTTTAGAGATTTCTTCGTGAAATTTTTCCTCTTCTAAAGCATCCCAAAAATCATCGTTGTCATAAGCCATGAGAAGTCTATAATCATCATTACTAGATAAACCATCACTATCCTCTTCTAATCTATCCCAAAAATCATCACTATCATAAGCCATGAGAAGTCCATAATCTTGACGAGTTTCATCTTCATCACTATTAAATAAACCATCACTATCTTCAGAGTATAGTAACTCCTATTCACAACTTGTTTCCTATTCCCTTTTGCATATTCCTTTTCTTTTTCATATTTATCTTTATGAGGACATCTGGCAGTATAATGACCAACTCTACCATAAGCAAAGCATTTGAAAGGTGGCTTACCTCTGATCCTTCCAGAACCCCATTGAAGCTTCTTGACAAAATTTATCTTATCTTCTTCATCTGAAATGTGTCCTGATTCATTATGTTCTTCTTTTCCTTTTCCTTTTGCTGAAGCTTTAAATGCAGCTTCTCTCATATCTTATGGACCTCCTTTTCTCATCTCAAAAGAAGTTAGGATTCCCTAAGCTGTGTCATAGTGATATTCTGCAGATCCTGTTTTTCTTCTATGGCAAACATTTTTGATTCAAATTTAGCAAACAAGGATCTCAAAATTTTCTCAACTAAGGTAACTTCCTTTATTTCTTCACCCAGATTCTTCATACAATTAACAACCTCATCTATACGTAAGAAGTAACTAGCTATACTCTCATCACTATGCATCTCAAGAGTTTCATAGTAAATTTTGAGAGTTTGAAGCTTAGTACATTTTACCTGAGAGTTTCCTTCATAGCTCTAAATGATTTTGTCCCATATTTCTTTGGCTGATTTGAGCTGCATGACTTTGACAAACTCTAATTGTGGCAAACTTCCGAATAAAGTATTGACAACTTTGGCATTGGTTTCATATTGCTTTTTACCTTCCGTGTCTGTAGGAATTGCCGTTGGAAATTTATATCCTCCTTCTACAATTTCCCATATATCTATTCCAAGAGATTGTAGATAGACCGTGGTTCTTATTTTCCAATAAACAATTTGCTCCCATCGAAGATTGGCGATCTGATGGATCCCATGCTTTCGTGATTATTCATCTTGATGGATCTTCCTTCAAGTGATCAAGCTTCTTCTGAAGGACCTTCTCTGATACCAATTGCTGGAAATAATACTAAGAAGCGGGTGAATCAATATTATTAGATCAATAATTATATTTCTCAAACATATTTATATACGCTACTTCAGTGAAGTGAACTAGCATGTACATGCAACTGTGAGTAGAGAAACTAGCGTATATCTAGAGAAATTGTGATTTAGACAATTTATCATTTGTTGATCTTAAACCAGTACAACAGTAACTTATTAGATAGTGCAGTAAAAGCAGAATAAATCATCACACATAAGAAACACACATGAACACCAAGATTTAAGGTGGAAACCCAATATGGGTGAAAACCACCTACTATTGTCGTCTTTGTCTTCTTTTAATGATAAGAAAATCTATTTACAATCATGCACTGGTGCAGACTCATACCAGTATGGAGGCTTTTACCTGCAGAAGGTTACAACCTTCTCTCATTCTCCAGCTTCTACTGGAAGGGAGCTACAACACCCTAGCTCTTGTACTAGCCAATATGTTTACTAGTACATAGGTTCCAGCCTATAGAAAACTCCAATCTTCCACCAGGGACCACGTTTCATGAATTTTCAGACTGGATGCTCTTGGAAAATATCAAGACATATGAAGAACTTGACTCATCAATAACCCATCAGAAATTTAGAAATTCAAACTTCATCAACCAACATGCAGTTAATCTAAAACAATTAGATCACTATCACCAAAACATTGTGTTGAACCCAAAAACCTGTATCATCATTCAGAACCAACTGTAACCTCAGAAACCATGCATTAGACTGTATACGCTACCTGGCTGAACCCAAACTGCATGTATACTCTACTTCCATTAATCAAACTTGTGTATACCTCCAAAGCTAAACATACACTTTTGAATCAAGTCTGTACCAACCAACAATATACTAAACATCTACTGTTAACTTATAGAGCTTTACACAGGCAACAATAGAGATCACTTCTTCTCACTTATATAATCAATATATCAAATATCAAACTCCTTATTCATTCAGTTTTACATTCAGATCTAAGAAGACTTCATTGACAAATAGCAATAAAACAACAACACTAATATGATATATCAGTCATCCTTGAACATCAAGCTTTTCTTTTGCATACGCTACTTGGAAGAGCCGAACTAGCCTGTATACGCACCTTCACCAAAGCAAACCAACGTACAGATCTGCAAATACTTACTTCATAACTTTGCTGAACCTCTGGACTTCAGACATACCCAGCTCAGAACATTTATAGTGTAAATCATGCATTAGCATTCATATCTAGAATATCCATGATAAAACCATATAATAATAATTCATTTTAGATCTCATGATCTTGATCCGTCATTAGATCTCACCCCCATCAACCACTAAGGTTCATCCTTAGTTGAGATTAAGCAAAGCACCATAAACCCATAACATGCATATTTTATTTTGATCTCATTCTTCATAAGACATTCATTACTTGCATACTTGGCCTAATGACCTTCTCCTCCTTATATAGTTTTAGGCCTTTCTCAATACCTTGGACCAAAACCACTTAGGACCAACACCTTGGACCAAATACCTCGGACCAATACCTCGGACCAATACCTCGGACCAAATACCTTGGGCCATATACCTTGGACCAAAACCTTGATTTTCCATCCCATACGTGCTTTTCCTTCTGTGAAAGTGCGTGTATACGTATACACACTTTTTGTTCTGTGGACCAGCATGTATACACTGTTTTGACTAAGTGGACCTTCATATACTTATTAAACTACTTTACATTAACCTTTTCTTTTACCTTCTTTATTCTGATTAGTAGACCTTAGTTCCATCTTCCTGTTCTTCCGTACCAGTGCCCTGTTACTTGTGAATAGACTTGTTACACTATAATTTTCCATATTACTTCAAAAACGATTCCTTTGAACTGCCCTGCATTTTTTCATATCTATAAACACAAATACCATGCATTCTGTTACATTTGATATCTATCTTGTAGATTCATCTCGTTATAATATACAAGTGAGTTGTTCTACTACAAGTGGGTTGCCATCAAGTACAACACATACATTATAATGCCAACATTATTCACATGTCATATGTTTTCAATTCATCATACGTCCATGCCAACACATCACGGTACTATCTAAATAGGCAAACAAAAGCTTGCCACTCTTGTGGTGTGCAACATGTGTCGAGATTCACAAACTTTAGATCTTTGTCTGTTCCCATATTGATTTGTTCGTAAAACATTGTGGAACTATGGGTTTTGGCATTCATGGGACCTTGAAAGGGGGTTCTGCTCGTCATACATCTTCTCGAGTGATACCATACCCTTGGGGGTGAGGTTTCCTTTGCTATCGTCAACTGCATTTTGGAGACACTGCTCGTGCTCATCTTCATCTATCACTACGTATTTGAAGACATCAGTGTTATCAATGGAATGCATTACCTCTTGTTGATGAATCTTAAGAGCGGGTGACACATAGTGTATAGAGTTACGTACTTCACACACTCCAA
The DNA here is from genome assembly GCA_031772625.1 of Pinus tabuliformis. Taxonomy (NCBI): domain Eukaryota; kingdom Viridiplantae; phylum Streptophyta; class Pinopsida; order Pinales; family Pinaceae; genus Pinus; species Pinus tabuliformis. Next base: position 1,249,949,862 of record CM062816.1, on the reverse strand, counting down.
TCTCTGAGTCACCTACCACTTTTAGCACAACAATGTTGAGGCTGATAGCTTTATGCAAGCCCAAAATGAGTGCTTCATACTCGATGGTGTTGTTCATGCACTCTAACTCTATGGCTAGAGACTAAATGTTTCCTTTGCAATAGACTTGTTAAGACACAACTGACTCCAGAGTCCTCCCCTGTCTTGGATCCATCAAAGTATAAGGTCCACAAATTATTTGTACAAGGACCGCTTGCTCCACTAATACTACTATCACTACTCATAATACTATTAAAATCTATAGTATAGGTTTCATTTTCACCAGTTGGGCAAGGAAGGAGACCCAACTATGTGTTTGGTGGGGTGGGAGTTGGCTATCCAAGATAACACCTGAACTTTGTTTCTTGGAAGAAATTTCTGAACATGCATTTTGTGAAATGGAATGGTTCATTTTCACCATCCAAGGGAGTAACGTTGTGTTTCATGTATCTTTCCAGCAACATCTAGATCTGGTTTTTCTTTCCTTATGAAGAAGCCATAAGTGTGACCAGTACATAGCAAAGTATCCTTGCAGCTTTCTAGACCAGTCTCTACTGAGTAGTAAGCCATATGCTTCCAGGATGTCCATAATCACAATGTTAATGCACTAATGAACTCATTTATCGAACGATGACCGGATGATCACATCCCAAAATTCAACAATGGTTGGCACACATGTTCTGTCAAGTTGTATGATTTGCGCAATTGTGATACTCCATTAAGAATTGATCTTCTTAGCAATGGAGACTAGTATGACATTGACTGACATGCCAGAGTCAACCAAACATTTGTTAAAATTGAAGTTGAATATTTCGAATGACAACAAAAACTGTGGGTAGAGCGAGTTTGCTTCCCCCATATGGAGTGCATTGAGCATAAATGCAAGTGAGTCGGGAGACTTACTCGGTCCCTTGTTGGAAGAGGTAACACTGTCTGTGGAGTCTTTCCCTTGTGTGCTTAAAATAATATCTTGTTGACCCGTGATCTTGGTTAACTCATACAGATATATGTTTTCACAGGCCTTTTTCATGTCTTCAGCATTATTATAGTCTAGAGCGAGAAGACTCACCAAGATGTCTAGGGGTAGAATTGTCTTTGTGTTCTCCAGTGGGTTTCTCTTTTCCTTGTTGCTCATGGATGTAATTTTTGCTGTAGTTTTCTTCCCGAACATGCTTTGCGTTTTCTGTGTTGATTTGATCTGCGTATCAACTGCTCTAAATAGATGATGTCTTACTTTTTCTTTCAGTATCTCAAACACAGTGGGCCTCCCTTGACTTCTCAAGTTGTATCGATTGTTTTTCTTTAGGGCAGGACTAATCTGAACTTAAATAAGAATGCAACAACTTACAAATATAATCATAAACACAGAGATGCAATAGAAAAACAATTCATTTCATTAATAGAAAAATATTGAACTATGCTTACAAACAGAATGGAAATAAGATAGCTCAGGTGATGGTAGCTTATCTTTGAGAAGAGATGTGGTGGTTACAATCCTCTAAACTATGTTACAATAAGGCTAAAGGGCCTATTGATTATTGGAATACATGAGAAAACCCTAAATAAATGTTGGCTTGATGGGCCTTGATCCAAGTTCAATGTTAGTTAGCTAAGCAAATCCATACACTACTAGCCCTTTCAGCATCAGCCCATGGAGCATGGACTGAAGTCTCATTCGAAGCAGTATGGGGGGTTGCAAGAACCAAGTTTCTGCACCCTGAGATGGTTGTGATGTTGGTTTTATACTTTAACTCTGCCTTTGTGTAGATCGATAAACCTTTAGGGCTTATCAATGTACTTCTTTATTAGTATTTCAGAACCTCCATGAAGATCTGTGACCGTCCTTTATTGTATAGTTTCTCAAATTATCTTAAGTGTTCTCCAATTCTATCATGTAATTAAGATTATCTTCACTTAAAAATATATCTCTACTTGTGTTCATATAACTGAGGAAAACATATATATTCGCACATCAAATTAGAAATAAAGCATAAACCCAGTGGTTAACATAACATAATCCCATGTAATTGATAGAAGTAAAATGCACAGTAATTTTATAATACTTCTCTTTATTGATCATTTAGATTTCTTAGTACAGATTCTAACTACCTTGCGCACATAGCTACAGGGGTCCGCACACTCAGCTACAGACTTCTACCCCAAGCCTCTACGCACTTTGCTGCAAAGCCTCTTTCCTACACTAAGACGCTCGCTCTTACACTACAAGAAAAAAGGCCATTGGTGAGGGTCATGCCTGCGACAGGTCTGTCACGAATGTGAGATATGGTGACGATCTTTATAAAAGTGTTGTTGTAAGTGTATATAGTGATGGTCCTTTAAGTTTTGTCACCAAAGCCATTTTAAATGACACTTTTGGTGAGGTCCGTTAAAGGCTCCTCACTAATTCTCTCTTTGGTGACACTTTTGGTGAGGATCATTAAATTCCCATCACTAATTCTCTCTTTGGTGACACTTCTAGTGACGATATTTTATTGACCGTCAATGATCTTTTTGGTTACTTTTGGTGACGGTCAATAAATGTTCGTCATAATTGATCATTCCAATGACTTTTTTATGATGCTTCATGCCTGTGATGGACCTTTAAGGTCTGTCACCAATGTCGCATATGGTGGTGGTGCTTAAAAAATCATTGTTGTAAGTGTATATCGTGATGGTCCTTTAAGGTTTGTCACCAAATCCATTTTCAATGACACTTTTGGTGAGGGTCGTTAAAGGCCCGTCACTAATTTTCTCTTTGGTGACACTTTTGGTGAGGTTCGTTAAAGGCCCATCACTAATTCTCTTTTTGGTGACATTTCTAGTGACGATATTTTATTGAACCTCACCAATGCTATTTTTGGTTACTTTTGGTGATGGTTAAAAAATGTTCATCATCGTTGATCATTCCAATGAGTTTTTGATGAAGCTATGTACTTGTTACTATATTTTTTGTCAAAAGATAATGATTTAGGACCATTGTTGTGGAGCCTTTTTTATTATGTGTCCAAGGTCATAGTGGTTATAATAGTTAGTCAATTTGTTAAGAATTAATTAGTGTGTATAATTTCCCTCAAGTCATAAGAATATATTTTTCCTATGAGTCAACACATGATTCATCTCTATTAGGTTTATTATCTAGCAAATTTCCTTTAAATAAAGTTCCACTAGTGTGTGTAGGAACTATATTATTTAATACATAATCAAGCTCTATCAATTCTATTAATGAGAAAGACCTAGAACTCTTCAACACTCATGGGACACCTTAACATGATTTGGAACAGTACACTAACATTCCTTGGCACCTCGCATGTCTTGGAACATATTTGTACCTAGAACATCTTGCCATGAGTAGGATGCCCAAGCACATGTTGGAATGCCCTAGCATAGCATAGCACTCCCCTGTCATGTGTTGGCATGCCCTGGAACACCTTAGCAAAAATATTACATTGAAAAACATTATAACTTGGCACACATTGGCACTTGGCATGTATTGGAACATATTATAAGTGTGCCTAGCAGGCCCCTTTTGTAAAAGATAAAGTCCCAACTTATTAACCCTCCTATGTGTTCATTTCATTGCCTTTTATCTTGTTTATTCCTTTTTTTTCCTTGAAACTCCTTGATGCATATTGGCATACTATGGTACTATGCATATCCTATTGAAAATAGCAACAAGAAATGCTAAAAATAGAAGTGCTAAAATTAGAACTATTATAAATAGCATTTCGGGATATATTCCAATTTTAGTTAGTCCCTAAACTAAAATTGAGAATTAAAATCAAATTTGATCTGATCAGCTGTTTGTAAAATAATTAATTAATTCATATTGAGTTAATTAGTTGTAGGAAAGCAAACATGAAATCTATGTGAAGACATGCAATAGTTTCTCCATTGATTGAGGAACTTATCCCTTGATTAAAGGATATCAGGATGAGTTGTAGCTTGAGTTGTAATTAGCTATCTCAGTTAACTGAGTTAAGTCCAGTTAGATTAGTTCAAATAGTTTGTTGAACTAATTGTGAGTTCAATTACTTAATGCATGCATGCATGTAACTGCTACACTTCAGATAACTGAATATTCTCTCATAAATAACTCATGCATGTCAGTTCAGTCAGAGACCCAATTGAGATTAGGTGATGGGATATTGTACTATCAGTTGTAGGAATATTCCATGAAGGATATCTCTTGCATGCAGAAGGAATTCATTCCTTGGAGATTGCGCAGTTACTTTTGGGTTTGATGAATGTGTGATGAGGTCAATTCACATAGGTGGTAGCATTAGACCCCAAGAGAAACTGCGCAAGGAAATAGGAGGCTTGGAGGGCTGAGGGAAGGCATATCTTGTGTCTATTCAGTCTGTGAGCTGTATTGTTGGATTGTGAGAGCAGGATAGCTTGTGAGCTAATGCTTTGTGTAATCTAAACATATTTCCACTTGTATGATAAGATAGAGATCGGGGTTTTTAGTTGAGGCTTTCCCCATAGTATTCTTCTGTGTTCATGTGTGATTTCTTTCTCATTCTCAGTTATATGTGTTCTATTTTATCTTGCTTAAAATCGATTAAGCTTCAGCAAGTTTGTTGTAGAAGTAGATCTTGTATTTTGCTTTAGTATATTGCACAATCTGTTGATCTACAGTGGGAATTTCTACATGGTATCAGAGCAAAGGTGATGAAAGTGAAGAATAGTATAAATAGAAGGGAGAAGTTCGAAGTTTCAAGTTCCCGATTATAGAATTCAAATTCCTATCACATCTCAAATTTCCCCAATGCCATTCAACAGTTTAAGACTCGAGTATGCCCTTGATGGCAACTCGAATTATATAGCCTAGAAGGATCACATGGAAGTAGTATTAGATGACAACAGTGTAAGGACTTCATTGATCAATAAGTCCCCAAGCCGACATCAACTAATGCTACAGAATTGGCGGAATGGAAGAAATATGTGGCTAGAGCGAGGAGAATCCTCCTGGAGGGAGTTCGAGACCACATTTTCTTGAGCCTCCATGGGAAGGAGACACCATTTCCAATGTGGAAAACATTGAAAGATCTATATCAGAACAACAGTGATAAGAGGAATTTGGCTTTGAAAGACAAGCTTCGGAAAATCAAGTGCGAAAAGGGCGACACGATCTCTACATATCTGAACAAGCTCACCACTTGTAGGGATGAGATTGGAAGTGTAGGGATCATGACAGCCGATGATGACATGGTGAGTTTTTCTCTACTCGGTTTTCCTAAGAGCTAGCATAGCTACCATGACTCGGTTAATGGAAGAGAGAAAATGCCATATTGGGAACGACTTTGGTCGGATATGATGCAGGAGGAGATAAGAATAAGCACTAGAGATGGATCTTCATCAAAGCAAGATGATGAAGAAAATCTAGCCTTAGCGAGTAAGGAAAGGAAAGGGAAAGGGAAGGTGTCCCATTCCAAATCCAGTTTTTCTCATGGTGGGAAGAAGTTTGAAAAATTGAAAGTGTGATGCTTTGATTTTCATGAGGTGGGCCATTATGCTATGAATTTTCCATAGAATAAATCCAAGAAGGGATCCTCAAAGGGATCAGACGGTGAGGCGCTGGCCTCACAGTTTGAGTTGGATTTCTCTCTCATCGCATGCATGGTTTCATCCATGGTGGGATGTATTTGGTACCTAGATAGTGGATCCTCCTTCCACATGTCCGACGACAAGAATATTTTCAGTACCCTGGAGGAGAAGGATCTCTAGATGCAGATCGAGATGGGCGATGATGGAAAGTACTGTGTTTTAGGTGAAGGTACAGTTGTGTTTCAGAGGGATCACGAAGCTCCTCTCACCCTGACTGATGTAAAGTATGTACCGGGTCTAAAGAAGAATCTTGTGTTTGTCGCTATGCTAGAAGACAAAGGCTATGATGTAGTCTTTAGTAAAGGAAAGGTATTCCTGAGGCATATCAGTACTAGACAAACTCAGAGGATTGGGATTCAATTAAAGAATATCTACAACCTGGAGGTAGACAACTGTGTCGCATTGAGTTCCAAAGCAGAGGTGGTGAAAAGCCAAGATGTTAGCGAGCTATCACATAGAAGAGTGGGCCACTTGCACCATGGGGCCTTGAAGATCATGCAACAGATTTCTACCAAACCTCCCAAGGGAAAACTGGAGTAGACGGATACATGAAAAGGTTGTACCTTGGGTAAATATGTGAAATCTCCCTTTCAGGATTGAGATAGTAGAGCTGGAGAAATATTGGACGGAGTTCACACAGATGTATGTGGACCATTCTCTATAGCCTCCACTACTAAACAAAGGTACTTTGTTATTTTTATTGATGATTTTTCTCGTAGATGTTGGATTGACTTTATGCAAAAGAAGGAGCAGACCTTCTTGAGGTTTTGTGAGTTTAAAGCCTTAGCAGAGAAAGAATCTAGAAAGAAAATAAAAGCCTTGTGTAGCGACAATGGCGGAGAGTATGTATCCCAACAGTTTAAGGACTTCTGCACTGCAAAAGGAATTAAATGGGAGTTGACGGTAGCCCATAACCCATAGAAGAATGGGGTGGTTGAAAGGAAGAACAGATCGATTATGGGAGAAACTCGAGCGATGTTGCATGACCAAAGCCTACCACTTCATTTGTGGGCTAAGGCATGCAATACAGCAGTATACTTGCATAACAGAAGCCCGCACCATATACTAGGGATTAAGAAACCTATGGAGGCCTTTTTCGGGAAGCGACCAGATATGAGTCACTTCAGGATCTTTGGATCATTGGTTTATTTCCATGTGACCAAATATGCCTGGAAGAAGCTAGATCCAATAACTGAGTTGGGGATATTTGTGGGGTACATTGATACACCCCACAACTATCAGGTGTTCCTGCCTACCAGTTAGAGGATAGTGGTACACAGAGATCTGAAGTTCAATGAGTAGAAAGCCATGCGAGTATCACTTGAGAGGGAGCTCAAGTTGCATTCAGAGGAGGAACTTTTAGTTCCTAAGGAGGAGAAGCCTTAGATTAATGTGGAGCAACTGCATGTAGAGGATCTGGGAGTGGAGACATCCACTCATGTTGAGTCTTCAAGAGATGGGTAGAAACGCTCAAGGGGAGCTGATAGGTTGATGATGGATGCATGAGAGAATGTGGGACAACCATATTCTCAGCACAGACAAAGGAGATCACCCGATCGGTACACTGGTTACATGGCCCTGGTTGAGGAGTGTGTAGAGTCAAAACCTTCTTTATTCAAGGAGGAAATGTAGCAACCAGTATGGGTTGATGCAATGGTAGAGGAGTACAACTCTATCATTCAGAACAGTGTGTGGGACGTTGTCCCGAGACCTTTGGACAAGTCAGTGGTGAGTTCTAGATGGCTTTACAAGGTAAAGAAGGCAGCTAATTGCAGTGTTGAGAAACATAAGGCAAGGTTTGTTGCCTGTCGTTTCTCACAGGTCGAGATGATCGACTATGATGAGACCTTTGCTCCTATAGCAAGGCAGTAATCTATCATATCGATGTTGGCACTATCAGCTCAGATGGGTTGGAAGATCCATCAGATGGATGTGAAGACAACGTTCCTCAATGGGAAGATTGAGGAAGAGGTGCACATTGAACAGCTAGAAGGTTTTGAGTCCTTCGATCATGAGTTGCATGTGTGCCAACTCAAGAGGGCTTTGTATGGGTTGAAGCAAGCACCACATGCTTGGTACACTAGGATCGACAGCTATTTCACTGGGTTGGGCTTCACCAAGAGTGAAGTAGATGTGAACCTTTACCACATCATGGTAGAAGGTAAGCCATTGATCATTGTTGTTTATGTGGATGATCTAATTTTGATAGGTGAGGATCAGTTGATCAAGTCTTGTAAGGAGGACCTTGCAAAAGAGTTCGAGATGAAAGACATGGGTCTTATGTACTACATTCTAGGCATGGAAGTGTGGCAGAAAGATGGGGAAGCATTTGCGTCTCAAGGCAAGTATGCCAATGAGATACTCAGGTGATTCCACATGGAGAAGTGCAAGCCCATGCAAACTCCTCTAGTTGGTAACTGGAGGAAGGAGGATGCTACTTCAGGTGAGGTAGTAGCTACTATTGTTTATTGGTAGCTGGTGGGTTCATTGATGTATCTAGTGAACACATAATCAGACTTATCCTTTGCGGTAAACCAGCTGAGTCAAGCTATGGTTTAGCCTACCAAGCTGTTTTGGAAGGTAGCAAAGCATGTGCTGAGATAACTAAGAGAAACATCTCAGTATGGATTGTGTTACAAACGGACAGAGGGAGTGAAGATTCAGGGCTTCACAAACGTGGATTGGGCAGGGAGTCCATCAAACTGGAAGAGAACTTCTAGAGGAATCTTCAACCTTGGTTCAACTACAGTTTCCTGGTACAGTAGGAAATAGAGGTCATTTGCACTTAGCTCAGTAGAGGCTGAATACATGGCTACCAGTCAGGCAACTTGTGAGGCCATTTGGATGCAGAAGATTCTAGTGTGATTGTTTGGTCAGAGGATGGATCCAACTATGGTCTACTGCGATAATCAGAGTTGTATCGAAATCTCTGATAATCCAGTTTTTCATGACAGGTCCAAGAACATTGATATCTGGTACCATCATCTTCTAGATTGTGTGGTGAAGAGGACCATGTTGTTGTTGTATGTTTCGACCAAGGAAGAGGATGCAGATATTTTGACTGAGGCATTTTCAAAATGAAAGTTCGAGTTCCACAGAGACAGGACTGGGGTGATTGATAATCCCTTTATTGTTGAGAGGGAGTGTTGAAAATAGCAACAAGAAATGCTAAAAATAGAAGTGCTAAAAATATCATTTCAGGATACATTCCAATTTTAGTTAGTCCCTAAACTAAAATTGAGAATTAAAATTCGAATTGGATCTTAGCAACTGTTTGTAAAATAATTAATTAATTCATATTGAGTTAATTAGTTGTAGGAAATCAAACATGAAGTCTATGTGAAGACATGCAACTGTTTCTACATTGATTGAGGAAGTTATCCCTTGATTAAAGGAGATCAGGATGAGTTGTACTTTGAGTTGTAATTAGTTAGCTTAGTTAACTGAGTTAAGTCCAGTTAGACTAGTTCAAATAGTTTGTTGAACTAATTGTGAGTTCAGCTAGTTAATGCATGCATGCATGTAACTGTTTCACTTCAGATAATTGAATATTTTCTCATAAATAACTCATGCATGTCAGTTCAGTTAGAGACCCAGTTGAGATTAGGTGATGGGATAGTGTACAATCAGTTGCAGGAATATTTCATGGATGATATATCTTGCATGCAGAAGGAATTCATTCCTTGGAGATTACCCAGTTACTTTTGAGTTTGATGAATGTGTGATGAGGCCAATTCACATAGGTGGCAACATTGGACCCCAAGAGAAATTGTGCAAGGAAATAGGAGGCTTGGAGGGTTGAGGGAAGGCATATCTTGTGCCTATTCAGTCTGTGAGTTGTATTGTTGGATTATACTGAGAGCAAGATAGATTGTGAGCTAATTCTTTGTGTAATCTGAAAATATTTCCACTTGTATGATAATACAGAGATCAGGGTTTTTAGCTGAGGCTTTCCCCAGAGTATTCTTCTATGTTCATGTGTGATTGCTTTCTCATTCTCAGTTATATGTGTTCTATTTGATCTTGCTCAAAATCAATTAAGCTTCTGCAAGTTTGTTGTAGAAGTAGATCTTGTATTTTGCTTTAGTATATTGCATAATTTGTTGATCTACAGTGGGAATTTCTACACATCCTAGTATTTCTTAGCACCTAGAATGCCTTGGCACTATTTGGCACATGCTAGCACACCCTGAAAATACCTAGCACACTTTAGCACTTCTTGACATTCCCTGATATTACCTGGTGTGCCTTACCTATGCTTAGCATACCTTGTCACTTCCTCCTTGGCATGAAAACTAGCACTCATTAACACTCCCTGACACACCCTTATATTCATTCACTTCCATGCATTTTGGCCTAGTGCTCCCTTATGTTTTCCTAGTACTCCCTAACACTCCTCAACATGCATTAGCACTCTCTAGCACACCTTAGCACCCTTCAATATGCTCTACCACTTCATAGCATGCATCACACTCCATAACACACATTAGCACTTGGAACGTGTTGGCACTTGGCAAGTATTAGCATGTTTGGCATGCATTGAGATGACTTGGTATGATTTGGCATGGTTTAATATTAAATTTATTTGAGATCAATTATTGGAAACTAGATGAGAAGAAATAGAGTAAGATTTGGCACTTAGAATGCATTAACACTTGGCACTAGGCACTTATTGGCACTTAGTGTTGGTTTTCCTAGCATGAACCTCATGGAAAAGGTAAATTAATGAATTATTAACCCTATTATGTGCTCATTTACTTGTAGTTTAACTTGTTCCTCCCTTTTGTTCCCTTGACAGCCCCTGGCATGCATTGTCACACCCTTGTACATCTTGACATGCCTTCACACTTGGCATGCCTTATCTTGTTTGAGATGTCTTCATACTATCTGGCACATGTTAGAATGCCCTAGCATTCCCTAACACACCTTGGCAGTCATGACCTTACAACTAGAATTACATTTTTCCATGTCTTGGGAACATTACATTCACTAGAACACCTTGGCACTCCCTAGTTTTCATTCCCTCTTTTATCCTCCACAATGTCCCAAGCTGATGAGGAGTTCGACGGAGGTAATCACAGACCAAGATTTTAGTTTGGTAGCTAGTCCTACCAAACCAGAGAGGGCTCTCTCTATGAAATCACAACAAAGAGATGACTGGAATGTAAAGGATTTTAGGCTAGATAGCTAGGTTCAGGTGGGTTTTGGAAAATTTAGGGTTTTGTTGTTGGATAAGGGAGAAAAACCAGGTAGCTAGGTCAGAGGATCAAAGGGTTACAACAAAAAATACAAAAAGGAGAAAGGTAGCATTACTTTTGTGATGGATCTTAGGGTTTTTCAGTGTAGTGTAGTTTTTAGAAGAATCAAAATGTATTAATGAGCATGAAATATGAATTCATTAAGCAAGAAATAAAGTAACACATAATGATTTTTCCATCAAAACAGAACTTTATGCAAAGAATTTTGTTTATAAAATGTAAGGAAAACCATTGAATAATTGATGAACGGAAAGAGAAGATTAATATATTTCATATAAAGCTATAACAGAGAAAAAATAACATCACAAACTTACTGCACATGAATTCCTAAATAATAGTTGCAAATTGTGTCCTTTGATTTCCAGAAAATGTCCAAGTACAAGCTACAATAGTTCTATCCTCTGAAATCCAACCCATTCTATCACTGAGAAACTGATACATAAAGACCAAAACAACATCTCCACACTCTTAGGGGTTAAATCAATGACTTTAGGAACTGTTCCGTGAGGTGTTCTAACCAAACCCTAATGTCTAGGGAAGTTATAAACGACTTCTACAATTAACTTTGACTCCAACCTCTTTCATAAATGAGGTCAAATTTACATCAAAACAACTCATAAATACTAACCACCCATTATTTACATTTAGTTTTACCCCTCACATTCATCTACTTCACCCTTTTGACTTTTACCAGAGTCAAATTAGGAATTACAAAAAATTACATAGTGAAAATTTTACAAAAATCTCAGAACTTTCCAGGTGTACAACGAGCTGTTGGTGGCCATTTTTGAGTGCCTTTCTGAAGTCCAAATCTAGATCAGAAGCCTTTTCTAGAAATCTAGGAGAGTTTTGATGTCTTTAGAGTATTGTTTCACTCAAAATGACCAATTTTTGGCTGAGATATGGCCATTCTCCCAAGGTGTCTCCAGGTGCGCAACGAAATGGAAAGAGGGGCAAAAAGGTGATTTTTGGACTGGTTTTGGAAAATTTCTCAAAACCTGAGCCCTAGACCAGGAAAGTGGGAAAATGGGGTTTGATATGGGGTCATAATATTTCCAAAAATGCTGATTTTACATCATTTAGAGCCCTGAGGAAGAAGCAAAGTGTGAGGTCCTTGTTCTGCTAGACAAAAAATTGCCAAAAAATTGCAATTCTGCACCAAAACACAAAATTTTCTCCAAACCCTCACAAAATTTGTCCATAGATACCTCCTTAGCACACCTAGAACTTGCTAGCACTCCATATCATACACTATTATTCATTCGTTTCCATGCAATTGAAACTATTCCTTCCTTGTCTTTCCCTGACACTACCTAACATACCTAGTCAATGCCTCCTTAGCACACCCAAAACTTGCTTACACTCCCTATCACACACTCTTATTCATTCATTTACATGCAATTGAAAATATTCCTCCCTTATGTTTCCTTGGCACTCCCTAGCATGTGTTGGCCCCACACCCTAGCACCTGACACCTCTTGGCATGCCTTAACACTTGGCATGTCCTAGAATGACTAACATGCCTTGGAACTTTCTAGCATGTGTTATCACTTCTTGGCATTCCTTGCACACCTTGGCACTCCCTAGTTGTCATGCCCTCATAGATAGCCTTAACTTTTTTGTGACTTTGGAACCCAACCAAGTCATTGAAAAAATAGTGTTGTCCCTAGACAAAAGTCTCCCTTTGTCTAAAATTTCTTTTTCCATCCCCTTATCATAATCGTAGGCTTACCTATTGCAAGTCCTATTATGAAATTATCCTAATACACTTCGTCCTTGGGACACCTAGAAGACACTCTTATTCATTTGTTTCCATGCACTTTGACCTAGTTCTCCCTTGTTGTGCCCTCACACTCCCCAACACTCCTCGACATGCATTGACATTGTCTAGCATGTGTTATCACGCCTTTTCATTCCTTGGCATGCCCTGTCACTCCTTAACTATCATGCCCTCATAACTACCCTTATTGGTTTTAAGACTTGGGAACCAACCAAGTCCTACCTCGACTACAACATCTTGACCAAGTTACAGTTACTAAAACTATACTATCACTTGTTCACCTAAGAATGGACTATAACTCATCATAGGCTACTCATGCCCAATCTTAGCTCATCTCACTTAATAAGTTACCAAGTCAAGGCTTACGTCTAACCATGGCCATAAAACAACTAAGCAACATAGTTTACATCTTGACATGGCATAGCACCTAGCATGTCTAACAATCCCTTGGCACTATGTGGCACATGTTGGCATTCCCTGCATGCCATGGCATTATTTAGCACTCCCTATCACATCGTTCCACTTCTTGACATGTCATGCCACTCTTGCATGCCTTGGAACTACCTAGAATATAACTTTGTCACTCCCTCCTGAGCACACTTGGAATTCACTAACACTCCCCATCATACACTCTTATTCATTCATTTCCATGCATTTTGAACTAGTTTTCCTTTGTGTTTATGTCACACTCCCTAACACTCCTTGACACACATTGGCACACCCTAACACGCATTGGCATACCTTGGCATGTCGCCCTAACACTCTAGCATTTCTTGGCACCACATAACATAACTTGTCCTCCCCTCCTTAGCACACCTAGAACTCGCTGACACTCCTTGTCAAACACTCTTAGTCATTCATTTCCATGCATTTGAAGCTAGTGCTCCCTCATGTTTCCCTAGCACTTCATAGCACTCCATGGCATCCATTGGCACACCCTAGCACTTGACAAATCTTGGGATGTTTCCCTGGCTTCTAATATGCCTTAAAACTACCTAGCATACCTTATCACTCCCTCCTTAGCACACCTGGAACTCAGTAACACTTCCTATCACAAAATCTTAATCATTCATTTGCATGCACTATTTTCACCTATTGCTCCCTTGTGTTCCCATAGCACTCCTTAACACTTCCTAGCACATGTTTTTGATGGAAAAAACACTATATATAGGGAAGATCGTCATCCATTTGTGGACAAGAAAATTTGGTTAAGTAAGTTTGTAATAAGAAGTGCGAAGATAACCAACCAAGAGAAGGAAACAAAGAGAGAAGATTTTGGTGTTGTTTATGGGTCTGTTTTAGGGCTAATAGATCCACATGTGTGAAGGAACGAAGAACTATCTACTACATAAATGGTCGAATAACTTGTTGTTGTCCAAGAAGTCGAATCAAGGAACAAGATAAGCAAGGTTTGTTTCCAGGAAAACTAGTGTCTATTTAGATCTTCTAGTCCCACTAAGATGGGTAGCTATCTTAGAAACAAATAATTCAAAATAGCTTTTGTTTTCCTTTATGTATGATTGATAAGAGAGAAGCAGAGAGCACCAACCTTAATCTTTCACTTGGCTCCTTGCTTGTTTCCTCTCTCCTTCGATAGAGCCTGCCACTCCTTTCTCACTTGTCCCACTTCAAAGAACACTTGTAGAGGCAAAGCAACAGAATGCCATCAAAGCATAGAGATCTATAATACCATAAACAATGTAGAATCAGAAGTACATTAACCATACAATTTCATACACAAATACAAGATTCACAAGTACACAAGTATATGGAGGAAAACTCAAATAACTTTATTGATAGTAGAAGTAGTAGAGAGGATTACAACCTAGCTATCTGATCCAGCATCATCCTCCCAGCATGAAATCCCTCTTCACCTCATGAAAATCAAGATGACCCAACAATGCAATGTCTTAAAGAGAAGCCAACAACACTTCCTTACAAATTACAAAATTCCAGCCTTTGGATCTCTAGGATCGGGGATCCATATATAGATATTTGCAGGGGGTTGAGTCAGCTTCTGGGTTTTTTATTAGTGTCATTTCACTTATAGTTCTTGGTTCCACTTGGAGATTTCATGATCTCTTACTCATCCCTGGGTGAATTTAGAGAGGCAAGTGTCATATGAGTAGTTTTTAGAAGATTCTATGAGTTTCCACCTAGCAAACTGCCTTTTCCATTTGTCTACTCTCACTCATTGGACCCTACAGAAGGGATTTTCAGTATGCATCGCACCCCTCGTGTGTAATAGGTGAGATGCATCTTACCCTTAGCATGGAGCAGTCTATATGGTCCAGTTTTGACCGGTTCTGAGTAGTTTTTCAAGGAGAACTTTTGGGAAATGATAGAATTAGTTGACCATGATCCTTTAGGGTATGGAACAACACTTTTAGGGGTTTAAGAGCCTTTGGTTTATCGACATATGTGATTTGGATTGCAGTGCCCAAATATGTCTATAAAAGTTGCCCCGTAAAGCATGAGGTCGTAAATCTTCTGATGTTGGGCGAAATGCTTTATCATGAGGATTCGAGGTTTTTCGAAATTGAAGGTGACCTGTAATAAGATATAATACAATACATTATCTTCATATTATTTTCATGATCTAGCTGAGGCAAGCATTCCCATGCTCAGCTTTATAAATTTATTTTCATGTACATAGGACAGACAATCGTCTGTTGTTGCAAATTGGTGATTATGGTAGAGTCATCATCCTTAGCTGGGATGATCATCTATGTAGCTATGGAGTGCATTTGATGTCTTTATTTTCCTAAATATATCGCAACCCGGATGGATGAAACTAGATCCAGGGTCTTCAAACTTGTTCAATCTTCGCTCGATGTACAAGTCGATCCATGTGAAAAGATGTTCTGAAGTCGAACATGGAAAGACATCGCTCGATTACCAGCTAATGATGTAAGCTATTAATGGGCGTGAGAGGAATCACCGATAATGATAATGACCCTCAAGGTACTACAGTATAGTTCACATGGTGTGAATATATGAGTCGATGTCGAACACCATGCAAAATCTTTCGATCAAAGGCCATTGATGTAAACCTGTCGCCGGAAGTGAGAAACTTGCCATTGAGGCATGCAAGCTTCAAATTACTAAAAGGGTTGCTTCTAAGTCAACTTCTTGGATAATGAGCTGATGTCAACAAGAAGTGACCCGTCATAGGAGGGCCTTAATGAATCCCACATATACAACACGAAACGAAGCAAATGCTTTTCTGGAGGTGAAAACGATCTGATGATATAAGGTTCAGGAATGGCAGTCATGAAAAAGGGAGAGTGAAGGCATTGCAGTGGATGAGGCGTTAGCTGGGTTGGTGAATTCTCTGATCAACTTCTCTTGAAGATATCGATGACACTGAGATGGATCGATAGTGTTAACCCCATGGATGGTACGGAGGAGCAATGGTGATGGTGAATGGAATAACCCAACCCGACTCAATCATGGTGACAGAGTGAAAGTGTCATGTTCAAGAGCGACCTACTACCGATGAAGTTCTTCAAGTTTTCTTCCCCTTTTCCCTAGTCATTGCTAACCAATACCTCTTTATTTTTGTCAAGCTTGAGGAGATTAACATATGCTTGTTCTATAATTTTCCCTTCAGGAAAACCTGTCACTATGTTTTAGTGAGCCTAGCGAAAGTGAAACTCGCTCTTTTCCGAATGGACAAGTTTGTCACTATTGTTCTAACAATTTTAATGACAAAGATAACTCAGTGCTTTTCATATTTAAAGAGTCTAAAAAGAGACGGAAAGGAAACTCCAGTAGTCCTTTTTTGTGGTATAATCCCTTAAGTCTGAAAAAGTATAAAATAATACAAAAGGGATGACTTTTCGATAATTTTAGTGAGTCAAAAAAGACAAGCACTCGATATTTTTGTAGAATGATCCCTTAGGTCCAAAAAGATTAAAATGTAGAGGAGGGATGGTGCTTCCCCTTACTTTAATGAGCTGGAAAGGCCAGTGGCTCAGATATCTTTTCATATTTTATGAGTCTAAAAAGAGCTTAAAAGAGACTCGTTTTTAAGGAACGAGTGATGTATCCGGGTAGCAACCGGTTCCAGGTAAGTTTGGAACTTCTCAAACACGACAGTGTAACAAGGGTGGCTAACAAAATCACTCATTGCAGCTATTCCTCAAAAGGGTAAACAACCAAGTGGAAGTGTATGATCAGAAAAAAGAGTGGAGGTGTCGGTAAGAACACATCCAAGGCTCAAAAGGCTGATAGTAATGCAAACAAAAAGGTTGTTTGCTGAAGGCTGGTTTATTTTTTAATGAGCTTGAACCTTGTGCCAACATTGGTGATTTGCGCATTTATTTTTTAGCGAGCTTGAACCCTACGGTAACACTGCTCGAGATAATAGTCAGAGACATTCAATTTACCATTAACACTGTATTCTTTTGACGGCTGTACTACTTGTTCAAATACTCCATCAAATTGATTAGAAATGTAAATACATGCTTGAATCAAGAAACTTGCAGAAACCTCAAAGAAAAAAAAAAACTAATATCTTACTTGAATTACGTGAATAGTAACATAAAAGTAGTTTCACCTCTCATTTTTACCATTTCATTCAAATTTGGGATTTTTGGAGCTTTGGAGGCATTTTCCCCCTCGATTTTCATCAGCTGATTTCGGGAGATTTGGTGGACTATTTTTGGCACCATCTGGACCAGGTAGGAGCTAACCCTGAGCTCTTCAATTGTATTCCTTCTTTTTCTGATTCTGAGCAACTTTTCATGTTCTTCTAGGCCCTAGGGGTTTGGACAATTCATTCTCTCCCCATCACACCTAGTATGTATTGAAAGGTGCAATGCATACTGAGCTAGCCATTGGCCAGTCAGTATGCATCTCACCCTGTATATAGCCAGGGTGCGATGGGTGGAGGAGGGAAAGTTTATGCAGTGTTTTCTCATGAAATTTTTTACTGTTTTTTCCCAAATCAGGATCCTAATTCATCTCTTGTTTGTGTTTCAGAGATTCATCGGAGCAAGATGGTTGTTACATGGTGTGAAAGCAAGCATGAAGAAGAGGACAAGATTGTCTTACATGATCCGGGTATGGTTATTGCATTGCAAAACTGAGGCTTGCTCAAATTCTTCCACATATCTAGCATGAGGCAATAAATCAATTTGTTGCAATATCTTCTCGATGCATGGGATCCTATCAACTAGGTGTTCTAGATTAGAGGCAAATCCATCCCTTTGACAGTTGAGGACATCTAATTTTTGATTGGTTTATCGAGGCGTGGTGCCCCTCTCTCACTATCAAGATCCGCCCATGGGGGTGAATCCATGAGGGATTTTATTCATCAGTTTTGTAGAGATGGATCTTAGTTGAGCAGGGACAACAAGATTAGTATTCGTGATGTTACAGACTAGTCCTTGAGGACTATTTTATTCACCTTTGCTAGATTGGCTAGTGTTAGCCTCCTATTGCAATAGGCATTCATATTTCATGATTGATAGTTGAAAATGCCAAATATGTCATCCTTTCATGCTGCAAGGTTCCGTATTTCCATCAAGTTCCATTTTTGAAGAATCATACCATTTTTGAAGAGTTTTTCAGTTAAGGGAAAGCCAAACAGCTTAATCTTGGCCTCCCTAGGTTTCAATTGCTTGTTTTAGAAGATAGAGATGAATATCTGTCCAAACTGTTTAATCTTGGCAGATTTGTAGATAGGTAGAGAAGCAAGGGTGCTCATCAGCCTAATCTGAGCCCCTGGAAGCAATAAGGGTAGATTTAGATAGGAGGACAGCAAAAAGAAAAGTTGAAAAGCTGGGTTTGCTAGTTCAAGTCCACCCAAACCAAAAAGAAGAGAAAATGCTAGGTAAGTAGGCCGGGTAGGTAGTTCTGAGGTGGAAGAATGATGATTTGTGAGCCATTTCATGTTTTCAAGTGTTATATCTATTCAAATCACAAGTATGAGGAAGTTTTCCATTTGGATCAACTCAAGAGAGGCATGTCTAACTTCCCCTTCCTCATTTTCCCCCAAACATTCACTAACTTCCCCTAAAGAGGTCAAGATCTGCTTGATATCTCTTAAATTCATCATATTTCATATCATTCGCCTTCGTAAAGATCTGCTTTACTTAAGGAGTGTTCATATTTCCTCTACAAAGTTCTATTTCCCCTTTATAGCCTAAGATTTCCATACTTCGCGCTTTCTTCACAATTTCATGCTAATTCCTAACTCTACTATGTAAATCCCTATTTATTTCCCCTTCCCCCTACTAAAAAAGCACTAAATAGCTCCTCTATATACATATCCCCTCCCCCTGGTTGAAAAGTAACCATAAGTATGCTTGGGAATCACAAAAGTTTGCCTGAAACTTAGTGAGAACCCTCATTTAGCTCATGAATCCCCTTTCAAATGCATTAGGACTCATTCCTATGCATAAAATCCCCTCCAAAGTGTAAAATCCCTCTTTTTTACCTTGATTCTACCTTTCTAAGGCATAAAAACCCCTTCTAAATGCTTTCGAACTCCTTCCAAGCATTAAAAACCCTCTTTTTATACTTCAGACCCCTTCCGAGGTCTTAAGAACCCCTTCAAAACCATAAAATCCCCTTCTGATTTCTAAAAACCCACCTCATATGCACAAAAGTCTTCCTTCGATCGGAGAAACCCTCCTCCGATCACATAAATCCTTCCTCCGATCACAAAAGCCTTTATCGCATCCCTTAAGCCCTTCTCCGAATGCATATGCCCCCCCTCCGATGCGATATCGCTGTCGGAGGTCGCAGCAAGTGTTGGCCCTTTTTTTTATGCATGCCCCGATTACAATGTCGCCGATGCGATTTTGGTGATCGGCGTATTGCAATATTTTGTGCCATGTTTATATGCCCCCGACCCCTCCGCCGATGCGATATCACCGTCGCACCTGACAGCGATATCGCTATCGCAATATAATATCGCATCGCTAATATACAAAGGCCTGCACCCTCCTCCCCATCGATAAGTGATATAGTGATTAGATCGTGGCCGTCCGATCGGGCCCTCAGATCGACGGCCTAGATCTTATCGCATCATTCCCCGTTGGCAGTCGGCAATCACAATAATCTAAAGCCACCCCCCATGTCCCCGTTGACAGCGAAGCAACGATTTAATCGCAGCCGCCCATATCAGGCCCTAGATCTAACGGCCCATGTTCAATCGCCGCTCCATTATTGCTCCGCCCATATGTATTACGTATCGCCCATTCACCCCGATGGCCGATCGCTGATGCGATATCGGTGATCGGCCCATTGCAAAGTCATACATATATATTAATGCCCGCCCCGATGCTCCTCCCTGATGCGATATGGCAAATAGATCGCGACCGTCCGATCTAGTTGCTCATCTGACGGTCAATATTATGTTGCAGCCTCCGCTATGTCACTGATCATATATATTCACAAAGCCCTCTGCTCCCGATATGCGATATTGCGATTCAATCTTGGCCATTGGATCGGTCCGCGCCTGATTTAACGGCCCTAATATTCTCAGTGCTACAGTGCCACTCCCGCCCTTGTTTTCATGGAATTTTCCCTTGTAAAGTGGGTTTTCTCTTTATAAAGGGAAAAGGGGCCTTTTTGCATGCATCTGTTCGGCGCCCCCGCGCAGTTCATCAGCAAAGGAAGTCAAGGCATTCTTCAGCCATATATGATCGCTTATGCCCAGATTTGCTCTAAAATCGTAGGATTTGGCCTCGGCGTGCCTCCAGAACCCACTCTTCCGCCAGTTTGCAATTGTTCATCATTTTTAAAGCCACTTTTGATTGGCCAAGCGCCCATAGCTTTCCAGAGGCAGCGGAAAGTCCCGCAGTGTTTCTTTTGGCCGAACAGTGGCCATAAAGGGAGCGATTTGACAATTTGAAGTGCTTCAGAGGGAGGAGGAAGCCTGATTCAACAGCAAAAGAGTATCAATGAACCAGCAAAGTGTATCAGTTGAAGATATCAGCGGAAATCATAAAGCCCACAGCAGGGAGGCAATAAAGGCCTTCATCAAAGTCAAAGGAGCAGTTCTGAGCCATTATGGCTCACCAAATCAGAATTAATGCGCTCCAATGCCACCTAGGTGCAGCAGAGCCGAATAGAAAGAGGCAGACCAAGTTTTAAAGCGCGGTTATTGCATATGAGGCCACCTAAGAGCTGCACTTCAAAAATTAAAGGCACAGAAATGATAAATTCGCCAGCGCATTACAACAAAGGACCCCTATTAACTCAGTTTTGAGGCGGTTGCCTCCAGCGCACCGTTTATTAGATTTGTTTCATGTTTCTTGCACATGAAGTTAACTTATTCGCATTTATTTCCCTCAGATCTGTTTGAGATCTATATTGTAGATATTTTTTGAGATATTTTTCCCTCAGATCTTCTAAGAGATCTGGTCTGTACATATTTTTCTATATAAACCACCCTGTGCATTGTTTAAAGGGTTGGTTGGTTGAGTTGCATTACTCTAGACTTGTGCTGTATATTTGTGAACTTCTATAATCAAAGATTGTTGAAGAGCTTGTTGATGGACTGTCTGTTGTATGTTTTAATGGCTGAAGAGTGACTACAGGATTCTCGTGCTCCCACATGGCTCAATAAGTCTTCCTTGTCTCTGTTTTCAATTTATATATGTTATATCATCTATATGTCATGATCCAAGTTGCAGAAAGAAAGACTAGCTTAGAATTTTCCTAGCAGCACTCTATGCTCAGTTTCTGTGATTTCTATATGTTTTTTTCTGATTTAGGCATAAATATGAATACCTCATGGCTCATATTTGCTCTATTTCATCCATGTATGACTGTTATTTAGGAATTCTTGATTGCTCCTAGATAAATTTCATTCACCTTCCCTCTGTTAGCTAGATGAAAGATTCTTAGTTGCCTTTCATCTCTGACTTCCATTTCACCCTTATTTCAGCTTGAATGTTGTTCTATGTGTAGCTATCCTGCTCTGTATTCCTCTTGTGACCAAGAAAACGCACCAACAACTCTAAACCATGACTCCATGCCCAATGGTTTGAATTTCTCACACTATGCACCCCAACTCTGCTTGAATACATTCATCATTCCCACCAAAACTTAAACAAAACCCAAAGAACACCATAACTAGCCTAAAATCACCCTTAAACAAAGCTAAATTACAAAGAGAGAGCCCTCTCTAATTGTAGGTAGGCTAGGACCTGTAGTCCAAAGATTGGTTTGTGGTTACCTCGGCCATATCCCTTAAGCAGCCAAGGGACAACCTGAGTGTTAACATACTGGTGACTCCACTGGGGAATTTTCAGAAAAATCCTAAAATCAAGCCAGAAGCTGGCTCCCAAGAAGAATTCACATTATACAAGGTCAAATCCAGACCCAACTCCCCCAGCTGCTTTTGAAAATCTGAATTTGATCCCAAGGAACCTCAGGAAGCTAGAGCGAAAAGAAGATTTTGCTGATTCTAGTCCTGAAATAGTTCAGCCAAGCTGTTTTCCAACCCCTGTTAAAGTTTTATTTCGTTCAGCCTGTACTTCCCCTAGTTCATCATCCACCTCTCCAAGCACCTCTTCCACTCCCCCATTTACTGCAAATACCACTCCCATTACCACTGTTATCACTGTTGTTCCAGCTGTTCCACTTATACCTGTGAATATGGCTAATAGATATGCACCTCTATAATTACCAGCAAATCTAGGGGCTATGCCTCAGGATTATCAAACTAAAATCTCTTATTTTGATGGAACTAGTTCTCAAATAGCCCTACAACACACCAAGAAGATGCAAGATTACTTTGAAAAATATGAAATAGATGATGATGCTGTAAGAATGAAGATTTTTGTCCAAAGTCTCACAGGTGATGTAAGGCCATGGTTTAGAGCTCTCGCTGTGAATTCCATAGCCAACCCAGATGCCCTATATCATACATTTATCAATAGATGGGAGAAGAAGAAAGATCCACTTCACATACTATCTAAGTATGACACCACTAAAAGAGGCCCTCAAGAGGCTGTCTTAGACTATTGTGCAAGATTTAACAATGTTTACAATGCAATCCCACAGAACTTAAGGCCTCCACCTGATCTTGCTTTGTATAAATTCCCTGATGGTTTTGATACTGACATGGCATATCAGTTAAGGGAAAGAGCCCCTCAAAGCCTAGCAGAAATGCAAAATGTTGCGGTTAGTGTGGAGGCAAACCTAATTGCCAAGAGAAACAGAGCTAGGGCCGAGAGAAGAACCACCTTTAAAGAAGAACCTTCAACTATTGAGCAGAAGCTTGATGCAATCATCAATAGCATGCATAGTCTAGGAGATAGGGTCGGATCTGTTGAAAGGAAAACTTCATGGGATGGGCAACAAAACACTGCTGTTAGAAACCCAAATTTTAGAAAAAATCAGAACCCAAACGTTGGAAGGGCTAGCCCCGACCATGATATAAGGCCCCCTTTTCAAGATAACTATGCTGAGGCATCCACATCTAGTGAGTAAACAGAGGACACTCACATAAACCTAATGGGTTTGAAAAATGACCAACAAGTTTTCCTATCAAAGGAAGACCAAGAAGACCAAGACTACCATGATGTTAATCAATTTCAGACCAAGTCTGGTGAGTCTTTTGACTTTAAACAAGGATATGATTCAGCTTTATATGAGGTCCACAAGCAATACAAACTGAGAACAAGAACCATTGATGTGCCCGAAAATGTCAAACCAAATGATACCAAGCAGCCTAAGAAGATTAAACGCAAGGCTGCTCTCACAGAATCTGTTGATAAAACAGTTCCAAATCCAAAGGAAGTAACCATAGAGGATGTAACTGATGAACATCCTTCTAAAAATCAGCCTTTTGTGTCTTTTCCTTCAAAAGAAAATACAAACAGCACTCCTAAAAGCCTTCCCAAATCAGAAATTTCTCAAGAAATCACTGATAATCAAAATGTAATTGCTGAAACTCCAATTGAAAAAGGAAAATCTGCCTATCACAATACTAAAACCCAATCTGAGAAAACATTTGATTTAGAGGCATAAATAGGTAAACTTAAGATATCTATCCCTCTAGCTGAACTTGCCAAGCATGATGTATACAGGCAGCAAATCAAAAGATCGCTGCAAATTCCAGAGAATAGGGATGATGTGAATGTATTAGATGATCAACCTGAGCTCCTTTTTGGCCCTGAAGTTGATGGCAAATCTGCTAATGGTGCTGTTCTACCCTTTTATGTGAGTTTGCATATACATGACAAAGTCTTGCATAATCCAATGTTTGACTCAGGTGCCTCACACAACCTAATGCCCAGAGCTGTAATGGAGAAGCTAAACCTTGATGTTACAAGACCCTACAAAGACTTATTCTCCTTTGACTCAAGTCAGGTCAAGTGTTTAGGCTTAATCAAAGACTTATGTGTGTCTTTAGTCCATTATCCCAACAAGACAATTCTAATGGATGTGGTGGTAGCTGACATTCCACCAAAGTATGGCATGCTGTTGTCAAGATCTTGGGGAGCAAAACTCCAAGGATCTCTCCAATTAGACCTCTCTTATGCCACTATATCAGTCTTTGGGCAACCAAAGAGACTGTATAGGGAAACACTGATGAAGTATGTGGTAAGTAGTGAGGAAAAGCCCCAAAACTTTCCAATTTATTCAATCCATTCAGATATGGATTCTTTTATCTTATTTAATGATGAATCAAGTCCTCCAACTGATGTCAAGCCTTTGGCTTTAGAACAAGAAACATGTATAAGTGAGGAATCCGTTGCCCATACCCATGAAACTGTCAAAACAATTAGTGCAACTAGCACACAAAAAGAACCTCTCGAAACACAAAACTTAGGTCCCCCCAATCCTAAAATGACTGAAACTCTTAATACTGACCACAAGTAAGAAATCACATGGTATTTAGAGTTTGATGGTTCAGTTAATAAGTTAGGAGTAGGGGCAGGAATATGGATTCACAACACACATAACAACCATGCGGAGGGTCATGCCTTTAGACTAAACTTCAAATGCACCAACAACTTGGCAGAGTATGAGGCTCTCCTTTTAGGCCTTAAACTGATCAAAGCTCTAGGAGCTGCCAAAATTTTCATTCTAGGTGACTCTAACCTAATAATCCAACAAATGAAAGGCAACTTTGTCACAAATGACAATAGGCTAAGGGCTTATAGGACTGCTGCCACAAAAATACTCAATTCCTTCACCGAATCCAAGCTTGCCAAGATTTCTAGAGGCCATAACATACATGCGCATAGTCTAGCTACATTTGCTAGCACATGCAAGCTGCCTTTTGAGCCAAATCACCACTTTACTGCTGAGATAAAGCACATGCTTGCTGTCCCAAACAATATTAAAGACTAGCAAGCTTTTGAAGATGATGCACAAATCAATGACTTCTTGACTTTGCAGCAAGAGTTTTCAAGTTTAAACATTGATATGGATGCCATGAATGATTCCCAACAACAAATAAACCAAAATGAGCAAACTATAACAGCTGAAGCAGCAAAACAAATGCTGCACCCAACCATTTTTTATGCCAAAAACATGCAAGAGCTGAGGAAAATGCATTTTGAGGAAATAACTGAAACAAAGGCCGAAATCATTGATCTAAAAGACAATTTTCTGCCTGCTGGTCTCACTCCATTAGAGGACATCTTTGATGCAAATGATGTTCCCAAAAATGTTGGCATTATGGTTCAAGTGTTGTCCTTGATGGCAACTCACTCAGTGGATGGTACAGGTGCTCAAAGGTTAGTACAGGTGATGGCAACTCAATCAGAAGACAGATCTCAGTACAGCATGGCAAGAAAGCTCATACACGCTCTTTCGTTAAGCCCAAGTCGCGTATACACGCAAGTTAGATTCAGAAAAAGCGCGTGTATGTGGAAAGGTTCCTTTGGTTCATGGTGGTTAGACCTTGGAAGTTGTGCCTATGATTTCGGACCATTATGTCTCGACGGGCGTGTCGATCCCTAGTTTTAAAGTTGATGGTATTGTGTTACTATGGTTTTGGCTCTTGGTATTGAGAAAGGCCTAAGGCTATATAAGGAGAAGAAGATCATTAGGCAAAGATCATCTTTCGACAAGGCATGAATATCTAAGAGAGAAAGAGATCTGATATGCAGGTTCTGAGTTGGTTGATCTGAGCTAAGGAGAGATCTCATCGGTTGATGGAGAACTAGATCTAAGGAGAGATCGGGATCAAATGGTTTGAAATGCACTATCATGATATGGTTGATTATGCGTATTTCTAGATCTGCATATTGTCGCAATGTTACGTTCTGAGTCTAACTAATATCTGGTACAGCTGCAAGTTGAGAAAGTTTATTTTTAGATCTGTACGCAGGTTGGCTTCGGTAAAAGCGCGTGTATACGCGGTTTCTGCTCATTAAAGTAGCGTATATCTTTTGAAGATTGATTTGAGTTTACAGTGGGGTCTGACTGTTATTACAGAGTTCTGTAGTCTGCTCTGTGTTCTGGTAACTGGTGATTGACAGGGTTCAGTGGTTCAGTGATTCAAAGTTGGGTTGTTTTATGCTTCAATGATCTGTTGTGAAAATTGAATGAATTGTGGTCTTCAGATTGTAATGTTGTGCTTCAGGAATATCCAAGTCTGAAAATGTATGAAAAGTGATACCTGGAAGAAGGAAGATTGTAGGTCAGCACCTACGTACTAGTATCTTGGCTAGTACAAAAGAAAAAGGGGGTTGGAGCTCCCTTCCAAGGAAGTTTGGAGAACGAGAGAAGGTTGAAGCCTTCTGCAGGTTGTAGCCTGCGTACTGGTATAAGGCTGCACCAGTACAAAAGATTGTAAACTAAAGTTTCATATTAAGAAAGATAGAGACAACTTGCAGCAGGTGGTTTTCACCCACATTGGGTTTCCACCTTATATCTTGGTGTTCATGTGCGTGGCTTTTTATCTGTTCTGTTATACTGCACATGTTTACTGTTAATATGATGAATAATGTCCTGATGCACTTAATTGAAGAATAAGCCAACTAAATTGTGAGTTTTCTGCTTATACGCTGTTTTACTTCGTCACAGTAGCGTGTACACGCTGGTTCACTTAACTGAAGTAGCGTATATGTTTTTGGGCATTTGAAAAGTTTGATTAATCTGATAATACTGATTCACCCCCCCTCTCAGTATTATTTCCAACAATTGGTATCAGAGCAGGTCCTTCAGAGAAGCTTGATCGCTTGAAGGAAGATCATTCATCATGAGCAACTACGAGAAAGAAGCATCAATCAGGCCACCGGTTTTTGATGGAACAAATTTCAATTATTGGAAGGTAAGAGTTACTGCATATCTTCAATCTCTTGGTACAGAAGTTTGGGACATTGTAGAAACAGGCTATGTTTTTCCTTCAGCTACTCCTACAGATCCAGCTGAGAAAAAGGCATATGAAACAAATGCAAAAGCAGTCAGTACTCTATTAGGAAGTATATCTCAAACAGAATTCATGAAGGTCATGCACTTCAAATCAGCAAAAGAAATATGGGACAAAATGATCACTAGCTATGAAGGAGATGAACAGGTAAAGCAAGCTAAACTTCAAACACTCAGGATTCAATATGAGACTCTCAAGATGTATAATGATGAAAGTGTGGCTAATTATTTTCTTCGGGTAGATGAGATTGTTAATTGTATGAAAAATTTGGGTGAAGAAATAAGAGAAACTATAGTAGTTCAAAAGATTCTAAGATCTTTATCTCCCAAGTTTGAATCTAAAGTATCTGCAATAGAAGAAAAAGAAAATCTCCGTGTTCTCACTATGTCTCAGCTACATGGAATTCTAACCGCTTATGAAATGAGAAAGGGAGGTCCATCTGACAGAAGGGAAGCTGCTTTTAAGGCATCAGGAAAAGAAGATTACTATGAAGCAAGCCATGTTCCAGAAGAAGAGGAAGAGGAATCAAATTTTGTCAGAAATCTTCAAAGGGGTTCTGGAAGGTTCAGAGGTAAGCTACCTTTCAAATGCTTTGCTTGTGGGAAAGTAGGTCATTATGCTGCAAAATGTCCTTATAAGGATAAAGGAAAAGAACCTGCTAGATGGAACAAGAAACAAAGTGCAAATAGGAAAAGCTACTACACCCATGAAGATAGTGATGGCTTATCAAACAGTGATGAAGATGAACAAGGTAATAAATATAAGCTGTTAATGGCATTTGAAGATGATGATTATGAGGATGCTATAGATGTGGATAATCTCTATAATGAAATCACTAGACTCAAGAGAGGCATAGAAGAAAAGAATGTGATCATTGATACTTTGCAATTTCAAATTGATGAAAAGGAAAAACATCTTGAAAAACTAGAAGGTGAAATTGTTGGTCTCAGAAAAGAAATTGAGAAAACAAAAGCTATTAATCTTAAATTTGTCAAAGGATCTGAAACTTTGGATGAGATTATCAGTGTGCAGCGGTCTCCTCTAAACAAGACAGGTTTGGGCTATAATGGAGAAACCTCTCAAGCATCCACCTCAAAAAGTTATCTTGATGCAGCAAGAGGAAATGAGCGGAAGAACAATGAAGATAATCAGGTAAAGCAGGGACGAGTTACAAACAGAAACTATCAGGGACAATCCTCCTTAAGGATGAACAAAAGCTACAACCAACCACAGGTAAAATCTTCTCAGTTTGGCTCAAGAATAGATGAAAATAGAAATTACAATCAGTTGGCTGGTAGATTCAATAACCGCAGAAGCTTCTTCAATGGACAATGCTTTTCTTGCCACAACTTTGGTCACAGAGCAGCTCAATGTGTTGCATATAAAACAATCATGACTAGGGAAGCTCAAAAACAAAGAAGTATGACAGGGATTACAAAAAGGACCTATAACAACTTTTCGGTGCTTGAAAATGAAGTTGAATGTTCTATTTGCAATAATTTTGGTCATAAAGACTCTGAATGCAGGAGCAGGTTTCAGGAGAAAAAGGAACAAGCCACAAGCACCAAAACATGGAGAATAAAGGAACCTCAAACAGAAAGATGTGGGATAGCATTTTATGCAGAAGGACAGGAAAATCTATGGTACATTGACAGTGGATGTTCGAAACATATGACAGGTGATAAAGAAAAACTTGAATCTTATTCTACTTTAGAAAAGGGAAAGAAAGTTTCTTTTGGAAATGATACTCCTGCAACTATAAAAGGAAAAGGTATTGCTCCTTTGAAAGAAAAGGTCAAGGCTGGAAATGTTTTGTATGTTGATGGATTGAAGCATAATCTTCTAAGTGTCAGCCAGATGTGTGATCAAAAAACAGAGGTTATTTTCAGATCGAATGGATGTCTTGTTCGTGATCTTGATACAGGTAAAACAGTTCTCAAAGGAAAAAGAACTCCAAATAATCTGTACATATTTGAAGAAGGACAACAACAATGCTATCTTAGCAAGGATGAAGAGCACTGGTTATGGCATCGAAGGTTGGGACATCTAAGCTTCTCACAAATAAGGAAAGCATGCAAATATCAGGCAGTTCGCGATCTTCCAGATATCAAAATTCCAGACAACACCATATGCAAATCTTGTCAGTTTGGAAAGCAGACCAGAACTAACTTTCCAGAGAAGGAAGGATCAGCTAGCTTGCCTCTTGAGCTAGTCCATACAGATGTATGTGGTCCATTTAGGAAAAGGACACCTCGAGGGGAAGAATATCTGATATTATTCATTGATGATTTCTCAAGGTTTGTTTGGTTAGGGCTTATGAAGCACAAAGATGAAGCATTCGAAAAATTCAAATCCTTCAAAGCATTGGCTGAAAATGAATCAGGACACAAAATCAAGTGCCTCAGATCTGACAGAGGTGGGGATTTCACATCAAATGAATTTTTTGATTTCTGCGATGAACATGGGATAAGAAGAGAATTCTCTACAGCTAGAACTCCTCAGCAAAATGGGGTTGTGGAAAGAATGAACAGAACTATCCAACAAATGGCTCGTGCTATGCTCGATGAATCAGGTACTCCTGCAACCTTCTGGGGAGAAGCCGCACATGCTGCTGTTATCATTCTTAACAAAACAAATGTTCGAGTAAACAGCACTCAAACACCTCATGAGCTTTGGAGTGGTAAAACTCCTTCCGTGAAGCATTTCAAAATCTTTGGGAGCAAATGTTATATTAAGAATACTGATGAGCAACTTGGCAAACTTGAACCTAGAGCAGATGAGGGCATTCTTCTTGGTTATTCTCCACATAGCAAAGCATACAAGTGCTACAATAAAAGACTTGGCAGAATTGTTGACAGTATTGATATAGTGGTTGATGAGAAGGGATATATTCCTAGGCAAGTTCATCATGAAGAAGATGAAGGTTACTCTCAAAGGCGAAATGATGAAGAAGAAGAACCTCAAGAAGAAGAAGAATCTCAAGAAGAACCAGAGGAGCAGACAAGAATAGAAGAGAAGACTCCATCCAGATATGTCCAAAAGAATCATCCAGAAACTCAGATTGTGGGGCAGAAAGAAGCAGGAGTACAAACAAGAAGGACACTTGCAGAAGCTTCAAGCTACTTGGCTCTACTCTCCTCCATTGAACCACAAAATGTGAAAGAAGCATGCAAAGATGAATGTTGGGTCAAAGCAATGGATGAAGAACTTGAGCAAATCGAAAGGAATAACACTTGGGAATTAGTTCCTAGACCAAAAGATAAGAATGTAATAGGAACAAAATGGGTCTTCAAGAATAAGTTAAATGAAAATGGAGAAGTAATTAGAAACAAGGCCAGACTTGTTTGTAAAGGGTATGCACAGCAAGAAGGAATAGACTTTGAAGAGACCTTTGCTCCTGTGGCAAGACTAGAGGCCATCCGAATGTTCCTTGCTCTCTCAAGCTTTCAAAACTTCAAGGTATTTCAAATGGACGTGAAATCAGCCTTCCTGAATGGAGACTTAGAAGAAGAAGTATATATTGAGCAGCCAGATGGGTTCATTCTTGGGAATGATCCAAACCTTGTATGCAGATTGAAAAAGGCTCTCTATGGGCTCAAACAAGCTCCAAGGGCTTGGTACTATCGGTTGGACAAATATCTTCACCAACAAGGCTTTTCAAAAGGATCAGAAGATAGCAATCTCTATATAAAAGTTGAAAATAACAAATTGCTAATTCTTGTTGTTTATGTAGATGATATTATTTTTGGCAGCAATGAAGAGACTATGAGTCAAAACTTTGCCTTGGTTATGCAGAAAGAATTCGAAATGTCACTTCTTGGAGAATTGACATATTTTCTTGGATTGCAAATCCAACAAAATGAAGGAGGTATCTTCTTGTCTCAAACCAAATACCTCAAGCAGATCTTGAAGAAGTATGGCATGGAAGAGTCAAAACCAGTATGTACACCCATGGTTACAGGATGTAGCCTCAGTGCAAATGATGAATCAGCAGCAGTCCACCAACCCACTTATAGATCCATGATTGGGAGTTTGCTTTATTTGACAGGTACTCGACCAGATATTACACATGCAGTAGGAATGGTTGGAAGATTTCAAGCCAACCCAAAGGAAACTCATCTTCAGGCAGTCAAAAGAATCTTCAAATATCTTCAAGGGACCCAAAACTATGGCTTATGGTATCCTAGAAATACTGATCTCACTCTTCATGCTTACACAGATGCAGATTGGGCTGGAAGTGTGGATGATAGGAAAAGCACAAGTGGAGGTGCTTTCTTCATGGGTTCCAGATTAGTATCTTGGTTCAGCAAGAAACAAAGTTCGATTGCCTTATCTACAGCTGAAGCAGAATATGTAGCTGCAGCATCTTGTTGTACACAACTTCTTTGGATGATGCAGACCTTGCAGGACTTTCAAATCACTTGCACTCCACCTGTCTCTATCTTATGTGATAATACAAGTGCAATCAGCATTTCAAAGAATCCAGTCATGCACTCAAAGACCAAGCACATACCAATCAAGTACCATTTTTTTCGGGAACAAGTGCTTGAACAGAAGGTCAAGTTGGAGTATGTTCCTTCTAAGGAGCAAGTTGCTGATATTCTCACAAAACCACTGCCCAGGGAAACTTTTGAATATCTCAGACAAAAGCTGGGAGTAGTTAATGCTTCATCCTGTTGTTGAAATTTGTTTGTTCTACAGAAAAGTTGATATACGCAGGTTACGGAAGTAATATGAGCGTATACATGCGGATTCATGGTGGGAAACTCGCGTGTATGCTGGACGCTTGTTGCAGAAAGAATATCCGCGTACATACGCTGTTTTATACAGGAGAAAACGCGTATATGAAGTTCTGAACAGCAAGGGAAAACTCTGAAGTTCTGAACAGCAATAGGAATGTCAGAATTATTCAGGCACAGTTTCAGGGAGTGCAACAGGCACAGGTTCAGGGGGAGCAGCTCAAAAGTCTCATAAAGCATTGTTGGCATTAAGATGTTTTTGGTTGTTGGTTTCAGGAGAAGGAGCTCAGAAAGAAATTCTAGTTGCTGATCTAACAAGATGTTTATCAGATGCTGCTGATGTCTTTCCTAAGTCTTGGTCTAGATCTGTTGTCTCTATGTCATGTATCTCTCTTATGGTGTCAAGGTCATGTAACGGCCTTTGTTGGTTTCCCCACTATGCCTGGGATGAATGATGAAATGTTCATGTATTATCTTGGTTGGGTGGATGAGTCATTTTTTTTGTATATCCTCACTTAGTTGAGAAATGGATGTATGTATGAGTCTTTGGTGATAGGAAGGTCTTTTATGATGTATAGAGTCATGTTCTTCTTGAAGAACATCTTTTGCAGATCTTGCCTACAGTCAAGGGGAGCATGAACAGCACTTGGTGAGCAGGATGGATAGATTGGTACTCTTTGGCATTCACAAAGGGGGAGCACACTTGGAGATTTCAGCATGTACTCAGGGGGAGTATGGACAGCAGTATGGACAGCAGAAGGATTACCAAGGAAGAGAATCTCTTGGTCCTCCCTTTGCCCTTGATGTCAAAGGGGGAGAGTGACTTGGTGTGGTGGTTGCCATCAAGTCCAAAGGGGGAGATTGTTGGCATTATGGTTCAAGTGTTGTCCTTGATGGCAACTCACTCAGTGGATGGTACAGGTGCTCAAAGGTTAGTACAGGTGATGGCAACTCAATCAGAAGACAGATCTCAGTACAGCATGGCAAGAAAGCTCATACACGCTCTTTCGTTAAGCCCAAGTCGCGTATACACGCAAGTTAGATTCAGAAAAAGCGCGTGTATGTGGAAAGGTTCCTTTGGTTCATGGTGGTTAGACCTTGGAAGTTGTGCCTATGATTTCGGACCATTATGTCTCGACGGGCGTGTCGATCCCTAGTTTTAAAGTTGATGGTATTGTGTTACTATGGTTTTGGCTCTTGGTATTGAGAAAGGCCTAAGGCTATATAAGGAGAAGAAGATCATTAGGCAAAGATCATCTTTCGAC
Source organism: Pinus tabuliformis (assembly GCA_031772625.1). Lineage (NCBI taxonomy): Eukaryota > Viridiplantae > Streptophyta > Pinopsida > Pinales > Pinaceae > Pinus > Pinus tabuliformis. Next base: position 1,249,916,842 of record CM062816.1, on the reverse strand, counting down.
AAGGCATGAATATCTAAGAGAGAAAGAGATCTGATATGCAGGTTCTGAGTTGGTTGATCTGAGCTAAGGAGAGATCTCATCGGTTGATGGAGAACTAGATCTAAGGAGAGATCGGGATCAAATGGTTTGAAATGCACTATCATGATATGGTTGATTATGCGTATTTCTAGATCTGCATATTGTCGCAATGTTACGTTCTGAGTCTAACTAATATCTGGTACAGCTGCAAGTTGAGAAAGTTTATTTTTAGATCTGTACGCAGGTTGGCTTCGGTAAAAGCGCGTGTATACGCGGTTTCTGCTCATTAAAGTAGCGTATATCTTTTGAAGCTTGATTTGAGTTTACAGTGGGGTCTGACTGTTATTACAGAGTTCTGTAGTCTGCTCTGTGTTCTGGTAACTGGTGATTGACAGGGTTCAGTGGTTCAGTGATTCAAAGTTGGGTTGTTTTATGCTTCAATGATCTGTTGTGAAAATTGAATGAATTGTGGTCTTCAGATTGTAATGTTGTGCTTCAGGAATATCCAAGTCTGAAAATGTATGAAAAGTGATACCTGGAAGAAGGAAGATTGTAGGTCAGCACCTACGTACTAGTATCTTGGCTAGTACAAAAGAAAAAGGGGGTTGGAGCTCCCTTCCAAGGAAGTTTGGAGAACGAGAGAAGGTTGAAGCCTTCTGCAGGTTGTAGCCTGCGTACTGGTATAAGGCTGCACCAGTACAAAAGATTGTAAACTAAAGTTTCATATTAAGAAAGATAGAGACAACTTGCAGCAGGTGGTTTTCACCCACATTGGGTTTCCACCTTATATCTTGGTGTTCATGTGCGTGGCTTTTTATCTGTTCTGTTATACTGCACATGTTTACTGTTAATATGATGAATAATGTCCTGATGCACTTAATTGAAGAATAAGCCAACTAAATTGTGAGTTTTCTGCTTATACGCTGTTTTACTTCGTCACAGTAGCGTGTACACGCTGGTTCACTTAACTGAAGTAGCGTATATGTTTTTGGGCATTTGAAAAGTTTGATTAATCTGATAATACTGATTCACCCCCCCTCTCAGTATTATTTCCAACAAAAAAGCCAAAGATGCAGCCCTTAAACACTGCTATGGAAGACTGTAATATTGGGACAACAGACAAGCCCAAAATGATTAAATTGTCCAAGTCTTTGCCTTCCGATCAAAAACCAAAGTATGTTGATCTATTCAAAGAGTTCCAAGATGTATTTGCATGGAGTTATGAGGACTTGAAGTCCTATGACACCTCAGTTATTCAACATACCATCCCTTTAAAACCAAATCAAAAGCCCTTCAAACAAAAACTAAGGAGAATCAATCCCGTGCTTCTCCCTTTGATTGAAAAAGAAGTGAAAAGAATGTTTGAGGCTGGCATTATAGCACCCATTAGATTTTCTGAATGGGTATCCAATCTTGTTCCCACAAGGAAGAAACCAGGTGAGATTAGGCTTTGTGTGGATTTGAGAAATCTAAACCAAGTCTCCCTTAAAGATCACTACCCATTGCCAAAAATGGACCACATTCTACAAAGAGTAGTGGGGTCATCAAGAATTTCTTTGCTTGATGGCTTTTCAGGTTTCAATCAAATACTTGTTCACCCGGATGACCAAGACAAGACAGCCTTTACAACACCGTGGGGAACATTTAAGTATGTGAAAATTCCCTTCGGACTAAATAATACAGGTGCTACATTTCAAAGGGCCATGGACATTGCTTTTGCCAAGGAAATCCATGATTTCTTGGTTGTCTACCTTGATGACCTTACTCATTTTTCAAAATCTGATCAACAACACCTTAAGCACCTAGGGCAAGTGTTCCTAACATGTAGGAAATATGGCATTTCCTTAAACCCCAAGAAGTCCCTCTTCGGCCTAGAAGAATGAAAATTGCTGGGCCATATCATCTCAAAAGATGGGATTAGAGTCGATCCGGAAAGGATCCAAGCCATTCTTCAAATCCCATATCCAAGAAACATCAAAGAGTTGCAAGCATTCCTAGGAAAAATCAATTTCCTAAGGAGATTTATTCCAAATCTGGCTGAGGTGATAAGAATGCTAAATAACATGTTAAAGAAGGATTCCAAGGTAAAATGGACTCTAGAAGCCAAGCAATCATTTGAGGGCATAAAATCTGCATTAACCCAGGCCCCAGTCCTCACAAGTCCTCAATTTGACAAAGATTTTATCATCTTTTCTTTTGCATCTGATCATACCATAGCTGCTGTCCTCCTGCAAAAGGATGACCAAGGAAATGAAAAGCCAATTGCTTTTTTCAGCAGAGCCCTTAGAGATGCCCCTTTGAAATACCAAATCATGGAGAAGCGGGCCTATGCCCTTGTTAAAGCAATTAAAGATTTCTGAGTTTACATTTTATATTCACATGTGATTGCTTATGTCCCAAATTCTGTGGTAAAAGACATATTAACTCAAGAGGGATTAGAAGGCAAAAGAGGCAAATGGATTGCCAATATCCTTGAGTATGACATTGAGATAAAGCCCACCAAGCTGATAAAGGGACAAGGTTTAGCCAAACTGTTGTCCGAAACAAATTTTCAAGCCTTAGACATTAATTAACTGGACAATGAACAGGAGCTGGCGACTCCACAGATCATTGAAACCTTTTTGCAATCCCCATGGTATGCTGATATTTGTTTTATATTATCAAACTTGTTTGCTCCCCCAGGGTTGTCCAGAACCAAAAAGAGATTTTTAAAAATGAAAGCATCAAAGTTTTGTGTCTTATATGGTGCCCTGTTTTGGAAAAATCATGAAGGCATATTGCTTAACTGTTTAACTATAAATGAAACTGACAATGTTATAAAATAATTCCATGTAGGGGACTGTGGAGGACACTTATATTGGAAGTCCACTGCTGATAAGATTTTAAGGGCTGGTTTCTATTGGCCCTCTTTCTTTGCAGATGTAAAAAGGTTTGTTGTTTCATGTCACAAATGCCAAATCCTTGAGGGCAAAAGAAAGCTGCTGCCCTTGCCCCTCAAGCCCATTTCAACTGAGAAGCCTTTTCAACAATGGGGTCTAGACTTCATTGGAGAAATCCACCCATCATCTTCAGGCCAGCATAAGTGGATTCTAACAGCCACAGACTATTTTACCAAGTGGATTGAAGCCATCCCATGTAGGCAGGCCAATGACTCCACCATTATCCAATTCCTTGAGACCAACATTCTATCCATATTTGGCTGCCCTGAAAAGATCATTATAGACAACACTACTACTTTCAAATCCAAGAAAATGATCAGTTTTTGCCATAAATTTCACATCACCTTAGGCCACTCAACAGCCTATTACCCTCAAGGTAATGGCTTGGCCGAATCATCCAATAAGACCCTCATTAACATCATCAAGAAAGTGTTGGAAGAAAACAAGAAGAACTGGCACAAAAAGCTTGTTAATGCCCTGTGGGCAGACAGATTGTCAACCAAGAGATCCATTAGAATGAGCCCTTATGAGCTGGTCTATGGCACAGAGGCCAGATTTCCTTCATCTTTGGGCATTCCTATTATCAAGCTGCTACAGGAAATTCAAGCTGAACCAAATGATATTCAACGAAGAATCAACTAGACCATTCATCTTCAGAAAATAAGGGAGCAAGTTTACAACAGAGCCCAGATTTTGCAAGAGAAACTCAAGAAAATGTTTGACAGGAGGACCAAAGCTGAAGATTTTTGCATTGGTGACAAAGTTTTAAGATGGGATTCCAGAAGAGAGGACAAAGGGAAACATGGCAAGTTCGATTTCCTTTGGAGAGGCCCCTTTATTATTTCTGATGTTCAAGGCAACAACACATATTTCTTAAAAAGTCTAGATGGCAGCGCAGCTGAAGAAGGCCCTGTTAATGTCCGCATGTTGAAGCATTATCATGATCCCATTTAAATCAACGCACCTGTGTATTATGTTTGTACATTAATACTTCTATTATCAACACTTTATTTTAATTTTTGCAGCAGGCTGATAAGAAGGAATAGCGCAGCAAAGGTTTTTAAAGGCAGAGCCAAAGTAAATCCATCATTTCAGATCTTTGTCTTGGCATTGTTCTCAGAAGAAAGCGCAGACAGTTTTGAGGCAAAGAATCATAGAGAAATGCACCATTTTTTATCCCTGTTTTGAAATTATTTTCAAAGGCAAGTGCGCAAGGCAGATTTCAATATATTTAAAGAGCTCAGTAAAGCAAGAGACAACACTTTAATTTACAGCAATTTAGCTCAGAAAGGGGCTGCATCAAGGCAAAGAAAGCATTGTTGTTTTACAGCAAAATCAGTTAAATAATGCTGCATAAAGGATTCAAAAGCTTCAGTCAATAGTATCAAAAAACAGAGGAAAATTTCAGTCTACAGCAACAATAGAAGATCAAGGCATTCTGACCTGCTGTTCTTGGCTTTTCACAAGGAAAAGCCATCCCTGAGTGGAGCCACTATTAGCCCCCTATTGCAATAGATGTTCATATTTCATGATTGACTGTTGAAAATGCCAAATATGTCATCCTTTCATGCTGCAAGGTTCCATATTTCCATCAAGTTCCATTTTTGAAGAACCATATCATTTTTGAAGAGTTTTTTAGTTAAGGGAAAGCCAAACAGCTTAATCTTGGCCTCCCTAGGTTTCAATTGCTTGTTTTAGAAGATAGAGATGAATATCTGTCCAAACTGTTTAATCTTGGCAGATTTGTAGATAGGTAGAGAAGCAAGGGTGCTCATCAGCCTAATCTGAGCCTCTGGAAGCAATAAGGGTAGATTTAGATAGGAGGACAGCAAAAAGAAAAGTTGAAAAGCTGGGTTTGCTAGTTCAAGTGCACTCAAACCAAAAAGAAGAGAAAATGCTAGGTAAGTAGGCCAGGTAGGTAGTTTTGAGGTGGCAGAATGATGATTTGTGATCCATTTCATGTTTTCAAGTGTTATATCTATTCAGATCACAAGTATGAGGCAGTTTTCCATTTGGATCAGCTCAAAAGAGGCATGTCTAACTTCCCCTTCCTCATTTTCCCCCAAGCATTCACCAACTTCCCCTAAAGAGGTCAAGATCTGCTTGATATCTCTTAAATTCATCATATTTCATATCATTTGCCTTGGTAAAGATCTTCTTTACTTAAGGAGTGTTCATATTTCCTCTACAAAGTTCTATTTCCCCTTTATAGCCTAAGATTTCCATACTTAGCGCTTTCTTCACAATTTCATGCTAATTCCTAACTCTACTATGTAAATCCCTGTTTATTTCCCCTTCCCCCTACTAAAAAAGCATTAAATAGCTCCTCTATATACATATCCTCTCCCCCTGGTTGAAAAATAACCATAAGTATGCTTGGGAATCACTAAAGTTTGCCTGAAACTTAGTGAGAACCCTCATTTAGCTCATGAGTCCCCTTTCAAATGCATTAGGACTCATTCGTATGCATAAAATCCCCTCCAAAGTGTAAAACCCCTCTTTTTTACCTTGATTATACCTTTCTAAGGCATAAAAACCCTTCTAAATGCTTTCGGACTCCTTCCAAGCATTAAAAACCCTCTTTTTATACTTCGGACCCCTTCCGAGGTCTTAAGAACCCCTTCAAAACCATAAAATCCCCTTCCGATTTCTAAAAACCCACCTCATATGCACAAAAGAGAAACCCTCCTCCGATCACATAAATCCTTCCTCCGATCATAAAAGCCTTTATCGCATCCCTTAAGCCCTTCTCCAAATGCATATGCCCCCCGTCCGACGCGATATCATTGTCGGAGGTCTCAGCAAGTGTTGGCCCTTTTCTTTATGCATGCCCCGAATACAATGCCGCTGATGCGATTTCGGCGATTGGCGTATCGCAATATTTTGTGCCATGTTTATATGCCCCTGACCCCTCCGGCGATGCGATATCGCCATCGCACCGGACAGCGATATCGCTATCGCAATATAATATCGCATCGCTAATATACAAAGGCCCACACCCTCTACCCCGCCGATAAGCGATATAGCGATTAGATCGCGGCCGTCCAATCGGGCCCTCAGATCGAAGGCCCAGATCTTATCGCATCGTTCCCCATCGGCTGTCGGCAATTGCAATAATCTAAAGGCACCCCCCATGTCCCCGCCAACAGTGAAACAGCGATTTAATCGCAGTCACCCATATCAGGCGCTAGATCTAACGACCCATGTTAAATCGCCGCTCCATTATCGCTCCGCCCATATGTATTACGTATCGCCCATTCGCCCCGATGGCCGATCGCTGATGCGATATCGGCGATCGACCCATTGCAAAGTCATACATATATATTAATGCCCACCCTGATGCTCCTCCCCGATGCGATATAGCGAATAGATCGTGACCGTCCAATCTAGTTTCTCATCTGACAGTCAATATTATGTCGCAGCCTCCGCTATGTCGCTAATCATATATATTCATAAAGCCCTCCACTCCCGATATGCGATATTACGATTCAATCTTGGCCATTGGATTGGCCCGCGCCTGATCCAACGGCCCTAATATTCTCAGTGCTACAGTGCCACTCTCGCCCTTGTTTTCATGGAATTTTCCCTTGTAAAGTGGGTTTTCGCTTTATAAAGGGAAAAGGGGCCTTTTTGCATGCATCTGTTCGGTGCCCCTGCGCAGTCCATCAGCAAAGGAAGTCAAGGCATTCTTCAGCCATATATGATCCCTTATGCCCAGATTTGCTCTAAAATCGCAGGATTTGGCCTCGGCGTGCCTCCAGAACCCACTCTTCTGCCAGTTTGCAATTGTTCATCATTTTTAAAGCCACTTTTGATCGGCCAAGCGCTGATAGCTTTCCAGAGGCAGCAGAAAGTCCTGTAGTGTTTCTTTTGGCTGAACAGTGGCCATAAAGGGAGTGATTTGAGAGTTTGAAGTGCTTCAGAGGGAGGAGGAAGCCCGATTCAACAGCGAAAGAGTATCAGTGAACCGGCAAAGTGTATCAGTTGAAGATATCGGCGGAAATCATAAAGCCCATAGCAGGGAGGCAATAAAGGCATTCATCAAAGTCAAAGGAGTAGTTCTGAGCCATTATGGCTCACCAAATCAGAATTAATGCGCTCCAATGCCACCTAGGCACAACAGAGCTGAATAGAAAGAGGCAGACCAAGTTTTAAAGCGCGGTTATTGCATATGAGGCCACCTAAGAGCTGCACTTCAAATATTAAAGGCACAACAATGATAAATTGGCCAGCACATTACAACAAAGGACCCCTATTAACTCAGTTTTGAGGCGGTTGCCTCCAGCACACCGCTTATTAGATTTGTTTCTTGTTTCTTGCACATGAAGTTAACTTATTCGCATTTATTTCCCTCAGATCTGTTTGAGATCTGTATTGTAGATATTTTTTGAGATATTTTTCCCTCAGATCTTCTAAGAGATCTAGTCTGTGCATATTTTTCTATATAAACCACCCTGTGCATTGTTTAAAGGGTTGGTTGGTTGAGTTGCATTACTCTAGACTTGTGTTGTATATTTGTGAACTTCTATAATCAAAGATTGCTGAAGAGCTTGTTGATGGACTGTCTGTTGTATGTTTTAATGGTTGAAGAGTGACTATAGGATTCTCGTGCTCCCACATAGCTCAATAAGTCTTCCTTGTCTCTGTTTTCAATTTATATATGTTATATCATCTATATGTCATGATCCAAGTTGCAAAAAGAAAGACTAGCTTAGAATTTGCCTAGCAACACTTTATGCTCAGTTTCTATGATTTCTATATGTTTTCTTCTGATTTAGGCATAAATATGAATACCTCATGGCTCATATTTGCTCTATTTCATCCATGTATGACTGTTATTTAGGAATTCTTGACTGCTCCTAGATAAATTTCATTCACCTTCCCTCTGTTAGCTAGATGAAAGATTCTTAGTTGCCTTTCATCTCTGACTTCCATTTCACCCTTATTTCAGCTTGAATGTTGTTCTATGTGTAGCTATCCTGCTCTGTATTCCTCTTGTGACCAAGAAAATGCACCAGCAGCTCTAAACCATGACTCCATGCCCAATGGTTTGAATTTATCACACTATGCACCCCAACTCTGCTTGAATACATTCATCCTTCCCACCAAAACTTAAACAAAACCCAAAGAACACCATAACTAGCCTAAAATCACCCTTAAACAAAGCTAAATTACAAAGAGAGAGCCCTCTCTGATTGTAGGTAGGCTAGGACCTGTAGTCCAAAGATTGGTTTGTGGTTACCTCGATCGTATCCCTTAAGGAGCCAAGGGACAACCTGAGTGTCAACAGCTAGTAGCGTGGCTCTTCATTTGGCCAATAAGTCTTATATGCAGTATGCCCTGGAATGCCTTGAACCAAAGGTATTCAACTAGTGTGATGCAGTAATTCTGATTATAAAAGAACAACTTTCCAAGGTGAAGAATGGAAGATCCAAGAACTTTGGTTATGGTTCCATTGCCTTGGAGAGGATTCCACTGATGCAGCCACAATAAATTTCACTCGGATTGCCAGCACTGAGGGAACCACAGATGCAGAGATGGGTTGATCTCATGGCCAGACATGCTGGTCAATCACAGATTTCATTCTCTTGTGCCTTCTTCGAGTGGTTTGACCGTCAGGAGATGGTCTTCATAGAGTATCCATATGTTGGGATGGATTTTTGAGCCGACCCAGATTTGGTGTTAGTGGCTGGTGAGCAGTGGAGTGTTATAGGTAAGAAGATCTAACCATATCTCTGTTCATTTCTTTTATATTGTTCTTGTGATTTTTTAAAGGTTATCAAGACTAATCAAACTCGTATATGCGTGCAGATATTGGACCGGTGTGACTAGCAGCACGCCTGAGGGGGTTAGCTACCATTCTAGCAGGAGAGGCTCTAGGGAGGGTTATCCTTCACGATCTAGACATAGCAGAGACCCTTGCGGTATTGCAGGATCAGATCGAGGGTCTCACCCTTGGTATTTGGGATGTGAGGATAGACGAGTTACCTCTAAGATTACAGCACCATACCACTGGCATGCCGAGTCGATGGACTAGACTCTTATGTATGATTGCATAGGCAGTGACTTGTTATTACCATCACCATTAGTCTAGGGTGATTTTCTACATTTTTGAGTTTTTAGATCATATGACCCATTTTGTCCTGGACACAGAACATTTTATAAAAAACTATAAATAGCTATATATATTTTTTATTTTCAGAGTTTCATTTCGGTTAAGTTATGTGATCCTGATGCAAATGTTAATTGAAATGTTTTTTTCTTTATAAATGTTGCAAATTTCTATCTAACACATAATTTGCTAGTGAATCAGTTAATGTGTTTAAGTTTCTAGAAATGTGTTGATATTGAATAGAATCAAACTGCCTTTCCAAAATCCTGACCCTTAGGAACATATGATAGATAGCTGGATTCCGAACAGAATATATGCCAGTAAGCTATAGGATGGCGAGTTGTGAATCTAGCCTGACAACAAGTCAGCGTATGCCATGTGAGATGGCATCAGATAGAAGCTCCATCAACACGCTATATTGAGTGATTTTGTTCATTGATCGACCAATACATATCCCTCTGAAACTCACTAACTCGCCGCTTGGATCAAAAATGGACCAGGCTGCAGAAGATAGATTCCGTGTACTACGACTAGCTCCGTTGGCGTACCCAACGAGTGATTCCAATAGGCCTGACATCTGCAAAAAATGTAAAGTGGATTACCTAACCAAAATGATCACTCTTGACAAAAACAAAAACGTAACAAAAGCATATAAAGAGAATACTACACTTAATCAAGCATAGTAACGCTTAAGATACAACCCGTTTCAGGGTTGCGACAGTGGAATCCCATCGTAATCTACTAGCTCATAGGATCCTTTTGATAATACTCATTTAAACAATGTAGGGGCCCATCCACAAAGGTTGGAACTTACCTACTCCCAATTTATTGGATTCTTGATCGTACAACAAGACCAGGTCACCTTTTAATAAGATACAGGGTTTGACATTTTTGTCAACTTGCACCTTGACCCGTTTCTTATGAGCTTTGTTAGCCAAAGTGGCATCACGACGGGTTTCATCCAATTGGATTAGTTCCAAGAAACGAGCCTCTTCCTCCGAAGTTTCAATAAGTAGATCGACTACGAGCTTGAGAGATGAAATTTCGCACTGAATTGGTAAGACCGTTTCCAGGCCATACACCAGCTGAAAGGGTGTAAATCTAGTCACATTTCTCACTGATGTCTGATATGCCCACAAGAGTGAGTACAAGATTAAGTTCCAATTCCATTTGTGGACTCTGATCATCCTTTGCAGCATGCACTTCATGACTTTGTTGATGACCTCAACTTGTTCGTTAGCTTGTGGATAATATGGAGTAGAACTATTCTGGGACAGTTCTAATTTGTCAGCTAATTCAACCATCATGTGATTGCGAAAATGTGATCCATGATCTATGACTATAGCTTGTGGAACACCGAATCTGGAGACTACATGATTGAAAAAGAAAAGAGTAGCCATTTTGCCACTGTCGTTTAATGTAGGCATCGCCTCAGCACATTTTGTAAAATAGTCAACTGCGACTATGACATACCCATGCCCCCCGGCCGAGGTGGGGTTACATGTCATGAAATCTATGCCCCATTTGGCGAATGGCCCAAAAACAACTACTTGATGCAGCGGTGTGGGTGGTAGTTTGGTTTTTTGGTCGAAGATTTGACAAGCATGGCAACTTCTGACTGCGATTATGCAATCTTTGAATATAGTAGGCCAGAAGTAACCTACTTGTAAGATATTTTGTGCTGTAGAGTAACCAGATTGATGCCCCCCACATGCACCTGAATGGCAATCATTCAGGACTTTTTTGGCCTCCTCATGCGTGAGGCACCTTCGCAGAACTGTATCGACACCACGATGGTAAAGGGTATCACCGACGATCATGTAGTATTTAGCTTGGTATCGAGTATGCTATTGTTCGGAGTGAGAGGTATTAGGCCTATATGTTTGGGTTTGGAGATAGATCGGTCTATCTCCATACCACGGGTCACTTGACGATATCAGAAACCGAGATTCGTCCATGATTTTTGCTTTAGATGTTGAATCATTGGACGATGATGGGAGGTTGCATAGTAACTCTGCGAAAACTAGAGATTTCTTTGATTTGGATTTTGTGAATTCTAGATCAAACTCTTGCAAAATGGCTATCCATTTTGAATATTTCCCCCCTAGTAATTGACGTGATAGAATGTAAGTCATGGGGTTGCAATTTGACAAAATGGTGGTTTTGCGAAAGAGGATATAGTGTCAAAATCTCTGTACTACTTGAATAGCTACTAGAGCTAGCTTTTCAACATACGAGTACTAGCTTTCTATATCATTTGAGTTTCAACTTAACTAATAGACAAGATGTTCAATTCCATTGTCTTCTTGTACTAAAACCATTGCAATGGTTGTATCTGTTGTAGCTAGATACAGGTTAAAGTCTTTTTGATAGTCAGGAGCATACATTAATGATGCTTTTATTAGGGAATCCTTTAAAGCATTAAAGGAATCTTGCGCAACCTGATCCCAGTTGAAGGGCACTTCTTTTTTCAAAAGACGCATATAACCTTAAGCAAGTTCGGCATAATTTGGAATTAACCTCCTTAGAAAGTTTGCTTTCCCTTGGAGTTTCTGAATCTGAAGCAAATTTCAAGGTGGAGGCATTTCGATGATTTCTTGAACCTTACATGGGTCAAGTTGAATCCTGTCCTATGAAACTATGAAACCAAGTAAATGACCAGAATCGACAAAAAACATACACTTGTGTGGATTGATTCGTATCTTGTAGTGTCGGCAACGTAGAAATATAGCTCTCAAATGCTGCGGATGGTTAGTCCGCTTTCGCGAATGAGCCTATATATCATCGAGATATGGTTGAACGATGTGTTTGATGTCATGGAAGGAATATTTCATTGCCCTATGAAAAGTTGCCCCTGCGTTCTTTAAACCGAAAGGTAGTTTATGGTATGCGAATGTGCCCCACGAACATATAAATGTAGTCTTCAACTGGTCCTGTGGGCAGATGTTAATTTGATTATATCTGGAAAGTCCATCCATGAATGAAACGATTTCACATCAAGCACATTCATCAATTATCTGGTCGATGAAGGGAAGGGTAGTTGTCCTTTGGACAAGCTTGATTTACATCCCTATAATTGACACACACTCTAATTGTTCCTTGCTTTTTCATCACAAGAACAATATTCGATACCCAATCAGTTAGAGGAACAGGGTAAATGAAACCAGCATGTAAAAGTTTTTCAACTTCCGCCTTGATGGTAGTGGCTTTCTTCGGGTGAACCTGTTGAAGCCATTGTCATATTAGTTTGACATCTGGATACATCATGATTTCGTGTTCAACGATGCTCGAGTCAATTTCTGGCATTTCTTCATATGACCATGCAAAGACATCTCTGAATTTGCGAAAGAGAGCAGAGTATATTTCTAGTTTTGAAGAAGAACAAAATTTTCCAACATGAATATTCTCTACAACATTAGGTTTGGTTGAGATATTTATGGCGATAGTTTCTTCAATATTGGACAGATTTCGCTCGGAATCCACCGTATTTACAGTATTTGATAGAAAATCAAAAACTGAAGGATGATTAAGGTTGCTGGAATAATCTTCATTGTTATCTTGAAGATGGGAACGATGGTGGTGATCTTCCCATGGTGCATCTCCTATCATCATTGACTGAATGATTCCTTCGTCTGTAGAATGTATTCATGACCAAGGATCTAAAGAGGTGCCATATTCTTGAGACCTATCTATCCAAACACTTGATGAGTGTTGATTTGGGTTTGCTGCCCAGGCCAAGAAAATTGATTGCTACAAAATTTCTATGGGGCTTGGGGGCAATACCTGGCGATGATCCATGCTAACAAAATGTTCAAAAATCTTCTTAATCTTTGCTGATGTAGAAGATACCATATTATAGGTTTCCACCATGGCCACTTCGATCAGATTACTCGGAGGCGGTAGGGCAAAAGTACCCATTAAGGCAGGGTCTTTTAGGAGGCCTACTCCGACATTTTGAAGCGATTGAGAGCTTCCATGGATCATTGGAATGCTTCCCGTAGCTTGTGAACTATTGGGGAGAAAGGTTAGTTGGTCAATGATTGTAATTCCTCCTTGGAAGGGAAATGCAATCTTTCTAAAATATGTTGACACAACAGTAGCCATAGCATAAATCTGGGGCCTTCCTAGTAGGATAATGTAATCGAGGTTTCCACTGATAACTTCGACTTCAATTTCTACTGTCTTGCTGCCCAGTTCAACTTGCAAGTTACCTAATATCTCATACAGCGTGTATGTTCTTCAATCAAACGCTTTTAATGTCGTTGATGATCGTGAAAAGGGTAGTGAGCCTAAATTTTTCCAGCAACTCATTGACATTATACAGGTATATGTCCCCTCATCAATGATTGTTGTATGAACAATTTTGTTGAGGGATTTTACATGTATAAGGAAAGCAAGTTGTGTTGGTAACTGAGGTTCGTATCCTTTATGGTTAAAGGCCACAAGATTGGAATTTTCTAGATCAATCCCACCTATTGTTGATAACAAAGCCTGCTTTTGGGAGGGGCAATTCTGCAGTACTTCAAGTAATGACATAGTGGATGGTGATTGAGCCAGATCCTCTACTATATTATAATTTTGTGCTACTCGAGCACGAGAATTAAATGTCGATTTATGTACTACTCCCTTGGGTGGCTTTATAGTTAATTCAGGAATGATGGGTGGAACGACTTTTGGCGAAGCTATTGTCGAACTACTGGGTTGATCTGTAGCCTTGTTATTCGAAAACTATGTATTCCGATAATATTTATTCCTTGTCGATATCAAAGCATCATTTTGCTATTTCAAGATGGATAGCATAAGCACTTGGGATTTGGAAGCATGATCTATAGCAACCAGGTTAGTTTCTGGGTTTGGAAACGGATCAGTCAACACCACTGGGGTAGTTGAAGTTTTTAAAAAATTCGCAACCTCAGCTCGATGTGGACAATCTCTCATGAAATATTAATCGTTACATATTAAAAATGGATAACAAGGTTTTTGTTTCCCAGTAGGGTTTCCAAAAGATTTCTCAGGATTCGAATCTTCCTATTTCTTCTTTTTGTTTTTCCCTTTCTTCTTGTCCCCTAGTTGCTTTGGTTCTTTGCCCTTATCGGATGACATGGCATTAACCTCCGAGGCAAGAAGTTTATCATTTTCTTTTTGACTTGAAACTACAAGGACTTTACTAGATGGAGACTTTGCGGTTTGCGTGCTTGAGGTACCGATCATGCCATCACCAGCATGAGAGTCCCTGTTCGATTTAGGAGGGGGGGGAATGGAAAATTCCAGTCTAGAAGCATTAGGAATTTTGTCGTAGAGCATGCCAGACTGAGTATAGATCAAGTCCAATTATTGTGCACGAGAAATGACTTGCTCTTTAGTGACAAATCCTCCCTTCGCCACATCTTCAGTAATAGAAGGCAATAATGACTTAATAAACCACTCAGCTAGAAGCTGATCAGGAACATATTTCTTTACCATTCGATGACGATGTCGCCGCTCATGAATATGATCAGATATGTGAGTGGCTATTGCCTGTTTAAAGTTGGTAAGGAGTTCTATTCCCATTTCGTACCTTATGGGTAACTGAAAGTGGGTTAGAAAGGTGGTGGCAAGGGTGCTGAAGTTATCAAACAAAGCTCTAGGAAATTCAATATACCATTTTACTGCCAGACCAGTTAGCATTCGCTGAAAGAGGTGAAGCCTAATCGAATCATCATTTAAGGTGTTAGATGAGCACCATAAATGAAACATCATTACGTGATTTGACAGATCTTCACCTGGATTTCCATTGAATTTAGGAATATCAGAGGGAAGTTTATGAGGAATCGCTGGCCACCAAGGGGTGTAAGAAATTAGATCATTTTTTAGGTGGTTCAGATCTGGTAATTCTAGAGTTGCCACAAAAGGCAATTGTTGATTCAGGTTTGGTGAAGCATACCCAGGGTAATATGGGATTGCCTGAGCAGTAGGTCTTTGCATACCAGCATAATAAATCTGATGTTGGTAACTTTGATAAGGTTGATGGGCATAAACATTATAGTATGGTTGTTGATAAGAAATTCGAAAATGCAGTTGTCCACTACCTACAAAGCCTTGTTGCTCAGGTCCTTGGTAAGCTTGCTAGAATTGCGGTTGTTGATATTGTACCAGCCATGGTTGTTGGACCATTTGATATTGTCAAATATTGGATGATTGACCAAGATGTGGGGTGATAGTACTCATTTGAGCCTGAATCGTTCCAGGTAAGGAAACACTAACCTGAGATTGTGATTGAGCCGTAGAGACAAGAGGCTATTGTATTGCAACCCGAGAAACTTGTGGTTGGCATACAATAGGCAGTGCTTATACTTGCAACACAGTCACAATAGCGGGTGTAGTGGGAATATTTGACACATGTTGAGTTTTTTGTATTGAATATACAACTCTTGGTTGTTGAGGCAGTATTGGTATCCAACCACTGGATGTAATCCTATTTTGACTTGAATTTTGTTGTGAACTCTCATATGGTTATTCTCTAGGAGGGAATAATGAAAAAGCATACTGCCCTCCATATGCCAGTATTCCAGTGCTCAAAGGATATATTGGCCTTGGAAGACTAGATTGCCCAAATTAAAACTGGTATGCAGGATCAATTTGTTGAGTTTGAACATAAGAAATGCCAGATACGATTCCAGATGAACAAATAGGAACAAACCATGTCGCCAAAACAGTCCCTAGGTGGACTCCATCTAGAGGTTGATAACTAGTTGGGACAGATGGTATACTAGCAAACATCGTCAGAGTGGTAGCAAGAAGTTCTATTGTGGTTGTATCAGATGACACAGTCCTAGATGTTGATGGTTGTTCAGAAATATTTAGTCTATCCAAAAGATTTCCTAATGATTCGACAGGAACTTGCAATGAAGGATGATTAAAAGAATTAACTTCTATAGTAGAAGGATATAGGTGGATCCCGGTTCCAAAATGCAATGGGGTACTGGATGGAAGATCCTCTACAATCTCTTCTATATCAATCAGTCTAGGTGGAAGAGGTAGACCATCAGGTCCGTAAAATATTTCTGGAGCCGAAGAAGGTATGGCTTCTGCAGTAACAGACACAGGAGGGGTGACACCTTCTGAATCAGCCCTAGATGGAGCTGGTTTAGGGATAGAAGTGTTTACCGTTACACTAGGATCAGTTCTAATGTCCTCTTGTAATTGCAGAACTTCTTCTGTAAAGGCAGGGGTACCAGAAATAATTGGAGTAACTGGAGTCTCTGATGATGTTGAAACACAAGTTTAAAATAGATCAGGAGAATTTGACCTAGTTAAATGAGATTGTTTTGCCCGGAATGGTTTCATTTCCACAGTCAGAGATGGTTGACTCACTAGTATCCACAAACGACGGGGTTTTTTATTGACTTTCTTCCACAATTGTGGATTACTTGATCATCTCAAAATTTAAAAGGGGCAAATGTTATTCCAAATTAAATAAATTTTATGATGCTTTGACACAACTTGCTTTTTCAATTTTTAAGAGTCAAGAAAAAGCTAAAGGTGACTCTAGTTGCCTTCAATTTTTAATGAGCCTGAAGTGACAAGTGCTCAGACAGATCTTTTCTTTTAAGGAGTCGAAAAGGAACGAAAGTGACTACTCTGGAAATATAAACAGAGGGATTACCAAACCAATCGCAAAACTACAATATACACATTGGTGATAAATTAAAGAGAAATTACCAAGGGATTTACATATGGTAGTCAATCTTCCCAAATGTTGTGTTCAGTGCATTGTGATCGATAGGGTGGTAGACACAACTTCCTAAGGATAAAAGATATCAGCCTATTGTGGTCTCCTAATATATACTCGACGGTACATGGGAGCACAAGTCCGTACTGGCACTTGTCATATCAAAGAGGAGAAATCACCCAACCTTCGATGAAAATGATAGTTACCAGGCTTTACGACACCAGAATACGTCTCTAGCCTAGACTTCTAGATGTTGTGCGTTAGGTTCCAAAGTGTTTTTATGTTCATTGAGGTTTATTTTAAGGTTGATCTTTCTTAGAAGTTTGTCTTTCAAGGTTCACCGCATGATGTAGATGTAAAATTCCTAAATATACAATCTAAAATGATAAACAATCGTTTATGTTCTTTTAGCAATGAAAATCCTAGCTACAAAGGAAAGAAGAGTACGATTTTTCTTTTAGCAGAGAGCATAGAGCACACACTAAATGCACTTTCTTAAATCAAATTTCGCATGCAGTCAAAATGAAAATGCACATGCATGTGTTTGTTTTTCGCTTCCTTAATGTGTGAATGCCCAAAAAGAAAGCTAAGTACAGATCTGAACTATTTTCTTTCAAAGCGACATTTCTAACAATTTATTTTCAAAATGAAAGGAAGACTAAGATGACATTTTCAATTTCGAATGGAAAACTGTTTTCGACACTTCAAATATTGACAATTCAAATCAAATACAATGGAAAAAGTAAAATCGAGTATCTAAAAGAGGAAGACTTTACGACACTCTTTTTCTTGACTCAAAACGATAGTTGCGACACTTTCAAATCAAAAGACGACAGTTCAATCAAGCTAGTTTTGACAAAGGAAGACTGTAAATGATGAAAAATACATTAAAAAACATTTACAATTCCTAACTAATGGAGGCTGAATCATGTAAATGAAGAAGGCTTCAACAATGATATACTGATCATAAGCAACAAAACTACTTACTAGAGATGAAAACAATGAAGAAAAACCAAATACCAGAGAGGGAAACAGTCTCATTCAATCATCACACCTGTAACACAGGGAAACAGGGATGCATCTCACCTGCAACACACAGGAGGTGTGATGCATCCTGACTACCAATGAGAGACAGTGCGATGGTCCAAGGACAAGTCTGAGCTTGGTTTTCACTCACAATTTGCAGTGAAGTTCAGTGATTTAGGCCGAGCTTATGATGGACAATAAACACAAAGTATAGGGGTATGATCTTATGAGGTTATTGAGCTACCACCAGGGCACTTAGGATGTTTGCAAGTCAGATTTTCAGTTCATAAACCAACCTGGAGATTGACTGAAGCAATGTTGATCTACTTTGTAGTTGCATAGAAAAAGCAGTTCGAAGGCTAGCTGGCTTAACTTCAGGCTCCGTCTGTAGTTTATAAAGCAAACAACAGTAACAAACAAACAAACTATTCGTTCCCCAGCGGAGTCACCATTTTGTTTCCGGGAAAACTAGTGTCTATTCAGATCTGCTAGTCCCACTAAGACAGGTAGCTATCTTAGAAATAAATAATTCAAAGTAACTTGTGTTTTCTTTTATGTATGATAGATAAGATAGAAGCAGAGAGCACCAACCTTAATCTTTCGCTTGGCTCCTTGCTTGTTTCCTCTCTCCTTTGATAGAACCTGCCACTCCTTTCTTACTTGTCCCACTTTAAAGAACACCTGTAGAGGCAAAGCAATAGAATCCCATCAAAGCATAGAGATCTACAATACCATAAACAATGTAGAATCAGAAGTACATTAACCATACAATTGCATACACAAATACAAGATTCACAAGTACACAAGTATATGGAGGAAGACTCAAATAACTTTATTGATAGTAGAAGTAGAAGAGAGGATTACAACCTAGCTATCTGATCCAGCATCATCCTCCCAGCATGAAAACCCTCTTCACCTCATGAAAAGCAAGATAACCCAACAATGCAATGTCTCAAAGAGAAACCAACAACACTTCCCTACAAATTACGAAATTCCAGCCTTTGGATCTCTAGGATGAGGGATCCATATATAGATATTTATAGGGGGTTGAGTGAGCTTCTGGATTTTTGATTAGTGTCATTTGACTGATAGTTCTTGGTTCCACTTAGAGATTTCATGATCTCTTACTCATCCCTGGGAGAATTCAGAGAGGCAAGTGTCATATGAGCAATTTCTAGAAGATTCTTTGAGTTTCCACCTAGCAAACTGCCTCTGCTATTTGTCTACTCTCACTCATTGCACCTTACAGAAGGGCTTTTCAGTATGCATCGCACCTGCCATGTGTAATAGGTGAGATGCATTGCACCCTTAGCATGGAGCAGTCTGTATGGTCCAGTTTTGGCTAGTTCTGAGTAGTTTTTCAAGGAGAACTTCTGGGAAATGATGTAATCAGCTGACCATGATCCTTTAGGGTATGGAACAACACTTTTAGGGTTTTAAGAGCCCTTGGTTTATCAACATATGTGATTGGGGTTGCAGTGCCCAAATATGTCTATAACAAGGTGACATGCCAAATTATAATAAGGGTTCATACCATCCAAGGGAAGAAGATCAAGGTTCAAAAGGTTGGTCAACCACACGTTCTAGGGTTTATACAAGAGGGTCAGGAACTACAGATTTAATCCATGGAACTGGAGTTTGAAGGATAGTCGAGTTATTGAAGGAGAAGCCCGATCATCGTTGACTCAAGGAAAAATAAGGAAGTTGAATCAAGGAGGCTTGTGACTTGGACTTGGAGAGGTCATTGAGTCAAGGGTCTAGGCCATGGTCTTGGTATTCGTCAATTGAAGTCTATATAAGAAGAAGATATCGTTTGGGTTTTCCTCTCATGTTGGAGAGGTTTTGGCCCTGGTTGATTGCATATCCTATGTGTCTCTTGACTCCTCATTGTTTATGCGTTGGTAGATGTTTGATGAAGAATATTGTTTTGAGCATTGTTTATTATTGTGGATTAGTCTTGAACGTGTTTGTGTATGAAAAATTGGTTGGGTTTATAAACTATGAGTAGAGCAGTGTTTGATTGATGCATACTACCTACAATAGAATGTGTCTCTTACTTAAACAATTAATTTAGTGGAAACATGGGTATTTGGACAATTATTTTGGAATTTATGCACCTCACAAGTACATCAATTCATATAATGCATAAATATAATGGAAAGTTGTAACATATTGCATCATAGAAAGGATGTTGATAAAATATGATAGCTTAAATGTACATGATAGTTTGGAAAGGTGGGGAATAACTCTTTTTTAGTCATAGGTAGCCTAATCAATTCCTTTTTTAATGTTTAAATGTCCATGATGATTTTGAAAGTAGGTGGTTAGCAATTTTTACTCATGTCATAGATAGCCTACCGAGTACTTTTCTCTATCTAGAATGATACTAGATACAAAACTTTTTTGTATTGTGTGCTTCTTCAATTTTTTTTTTATAATATATCATGTTATAAAAACTTTAAAATAAGCTTCTCACTTTGGTTCTTGCATTTGTGGTAAAATCTGAACCTAGCTTCTGAAAGTAGTGTTATTCTGGAGGATACCAACAATATTTTTCACTCCATAAAGGTTTTGACCTATCTTTAGTCTTTGATGAGTTTTTTTGGATGATTGTACTTTAAAAATAAAGATGCATCTCCAGTTTTCTCACTTGCTAATTTAGAATCAATGAAAAAGATCAAAATAATTACTTACATTTATTTGTATAGTTTACCTAAAATTGATGGAACATGGTGATTACATCAAATGAGTGTGAAATTGAATTTTGAAATTTTATTAATGTCCTCAATGCTTGGAAAATGTAATGGGATCAGATGATAAGTTTACATGTAAGGTATTTAGTGAGATATTTCTTCTCTTCTAAGAAAAGTATATCTAAACCAAGTGCAATACCCGGGACAGAGAGGATTTTGTATTGTGAAAAGCTTAGTTGTGTGGGTTTGGGGCTAAGGCATAGTTTCTCCATTTAATTGAAGTAAAATGACAGGAAATGAGGCAATGCGTACTTTGTAAATCTTAGCTATGAAGATTTGAGGTTCAAGGCTTAGTCACTTCACAATTGAAATAAAATGAGATCAAATGAGACAAGGACTTGCAAATTATTAGTTATATGTAATGACATTAAAGTGAGTAAATACAAAGTATCAAAATTCGAAGTAGAATCAAACCTTGTGTATGAAAATTCAATCAAGCATTTTTTATGGCTGAATTCCCACTCAAATGTACATTTGATTAATGCAAAAGCTTAGAAAACCACATCTATGCAATCCAGGAATCCCTCTTAGATGCACAAACATTTCCCCTTGGCTTCTCATTGACTTTGAGGTTGTGTTCCCCTACACTCCTATATCCTTACTAGGGATACTACATTCCACCATGACGGATTCTAAGATATATTGTGATAGGGGGGATGAGGGTTTTGGAAATTCTTGTTGCCACAGGAAAGTCTTGCCATGTTCAGTTCAAAAATACGGAAGCAAAATGCTCATGTAGAAGGATTTATGGTGCTTTTTCAATTGTGGGAAATAGAAATGCCATACATTATGGTGCTTCTTGGTACAATATTACTGATTCATGGAGAAAGATCAATGGTTCCTTGGGTGGAACTATACCAATATGTGGGTGGGACCAGGCTCATGAGACTTATTTTTTACTATCATCACAATGAACTACAACCAAATTGACTCATGAGATTCATTTTTTACTGCCATAACAATGAACTACATCCAAATTGGTTATAAAAGATTGCATTGTTAAAAGTTAATTTTTAGCTTTAAAGTTTGACATAATAATTATAAAACCAAATCTCATTTGTTTAAATAACATGGAAACCCATAATATTAGTATTAGATAATTAAACATTAATAAAAAGTATTTATAGTTTTTTTGTTTAATTATATAAAATCCAAATCTGAATTTGTTTAAAATTACAACTTACAACATGGTTAATTATTTTGTAATTTTGAAAAATAAAAAATATATTTTTTTGAAATGAGTATACAATAAGATAAGAAAATATACATTCCATATATTTTGATATATTCATAAAATATAATGTTTTTAAAATTTATAAAAAAATAAATAAGTATAATTAAAAAATTTAACAATCATCCAAATAAAAAAATTAATTTCTGCCGCATTTTCTTTTCCGCCTTAGTGTATTCGAATGAATGTTGAGTAGTTGAAAAAAAAAGGAAAGACCATTTTGCCGCCTTTTCTTCCCTGCCTTAGTGTATTCGAATGAATGTTGAGTAGTTGAAAAAAGAGAAAAGACCATTATGTCACATTTTCTTTTCCGCCTTAGTGTATTTGAATGAATATTGAATAGTTGAAAAAAAACGAAAAGACCACAACAAGTTTTCTTCCCCGCCTTAGTGTATTCGAATGAATGTTGAGTAGTTGAAAAAAAAAGGAAAGATGATGGGCACAGTACAATCTGATCTGTGGCTATATGGAAACAAGTACAGGTCGCTGGATCAATCTTTAGGGTTTCTAGATCGATGGCCATTCTTAGAATTGATTTGCAATTTTGTTTTATATTTTCACATGAAATGTATGTTGAGTAGTTGAAAAAAAAGGAAAGACCATGGGCACAGTACAATTTGATCTGTGGCTATATGAAACTAGGTATAGGTCATTGGACCAATTTTTAGGGTTTCTAGATCGATGGCCATTCTTAGAATTGATTTGAAAATTTGTTTTATATTTTCACATGAAATGTAGTAGTAATTCACTTGCAGTTATTGTATCATGGTTGAATTTGGATGCGTTGAGAAATAAGATTGAGGAGGATCTCTTAAATGGCTTGCCCACAAACATGGATCTATTTTTGCTAGGGAAATTTAGACCATGATGGAAGGATCATAAGCCTTGGTCTTCTTTCAAGAACCCAAGAAAATACTTGCATAGGTACCCTTTCTCTCCTTTAATTCCTTCCTCGATTTCAATTTCTTCAAATAATCTACCAACTTTTTCCCCTGAAGTTAGGTTATTTGGGGCTTTTTTTTTAAGAATTTAGCTTCAAATGAACTAGCCCCACAATTACTATATTGGCAATGAAATTTATATTAAATATATGGTGAACTCTTATAGTAGTTTGGTAGTATACCACACCATAAATTACAAAAATAGTAGTTTGGTAGTATACCACACTAGAAAACAGTGGAAGAAACAACAACGTAGACTTCTCAGGGTAACTCCCCGCCCTCCCTCATTTCAATGCAACACAAAAAAAAATTCTTTCTCTCTTTCCATTTCACTGCAGTTCTTAATCAGAAATCTCAATTTCAAGCTCTGTTACCAGAAATGGAATGGAGTTCTTAATCAGAAATCTCAATTTCAAGCTCTGTTACCAGAAATGGAATGGAAGTCTTCGTTAAACCGTGTGTTTGATACGGTAGTTTTCATTTTTTAATGAAAGAAACTGGGTTTTCCAAAAACGGTTTGTTTCTTGAAACTGTTTTATGGAAAATGTTAATCTAGTTCATTTGCAATATGGATCTCTTCTTGATTGGACATCCACATGAATCGTAAAAAGCATTTGTTTTTTGGATAGTTTTTGAAGAAATTTTCATAGTTTATGGTTAGAAGTCAACCATATATAACTTAGGTGCTAACAGAACAGGTTTGTTGCAAATAGGTTGGGTGTTCTCCCTACTGACAACACCTTGCAATAGTGCTTAATATATCTTTAACAACATTGAGTATTTAGGGATTTTATTAGTTAAATTTATGTTATTTTTTTATTGTAGCCATTGATGTGTAGCAGTGTATGGTTAAGTTTTTACAATTTCTTTTTGTTATTTTTGTGTTGCTTTTATTTAAAAGTGGATTTAGTGATTGTATCTAATATTTAAAATGTGTATTTTTAAATAAAATTATAAATTTAAATGTATAAGGCTTATACATATATATATATATATATATATTATATATAATATTAGTAATGTATATATATATATATATATATATATATATATATATATATATATATATATATATATATATATATATATAGTATAATAGTTTAGTTAATTTTTTCTAGTTAATTAATTATTTTATACAAATGTTGGGACACAATATTTTTTTTTGCCATTGGTCTGATTTATAACCTATAAAATGATTGGAAAAAGATTTTGATAAAACCATCCCATAGAAACTTTTATCAGCTATTAGACTATCTATAATATTAAATATCATCAACCAAAGACATTAATTTAATATATAAAAAATAATAATTATCTATTATCCATCCCATTAATAGTTTTATCCCATAAATACTTTTTTCATTGGTGATAAGAGAGATTATGTTAGGTTTTTTGAAATAATAAAGCTTAAGAGTAACAAGCTATTGATTAATATGTCTATAATTCAAACATAATGTCAACTATGATAAATATGGAAAGTTTCATAATTACATAAAAATAGTGATAGAAATAATTGTAAATTTATAAAAATAAACAAGTCTCAAAAATCAAAATAAAAAAATAGAAATCCATCATTTAATAAATTTTAAATACAAAACAAATAGGAGTACTACTACAAGAAAATACTCCTCTTCATTTATAAATAACCAGCATAGATCTATCTCTCTCCAGCATAAGAGAAAATCTCTCTCTCTCTCTCTCTCCAAACCTCTTTAAGTGAAGAGATTTGATCCTCTCAACGCTTGATCCATAGTTAAAATGGATCTAGGTTGCTTTAGTTATTATCCTTTGAATAGGCTACATTGCAGAAAAATATCATGGACAAAAACCATGGGAAAAAACCATGGGAAAAAACCATGGGCAAGAAAAAACTATGCACTGGAGAATTTTTTGTTTTTTAATTTTTTTTATTTGATTTGATTTTGTTTTATTTTGACTGAGTTAAAATGCCAAATATTATAACATATTCCCCAGGTGGAAAGGGCCTCTTGGAACAAAAATCTAACAACCAAAAATATATTAAGAGGGGCCTAGAATAAAATACCTAGATTATGACATTTATTTTCAAGACTTCAAGGTCTCTCTCACTTGTTTTAATTTATGAAAGAAAATTGATGAGAAAAAACTAATAAATTTAATAAATATTAAATACAGAACCATGGAATATAACAAAACCATGTGCAAAAACTAACAAATTAAATGCATATAAAGTACAAAACCATGGAATATAACAAAACTATTGGCCATAACATTTTTTCAAAAGTTATTTTACCATAAACAAATCTAGGGACTAAAAAAGAATGGTTTGGTAAGTTCTAACCATGGGTGATAACATTTTTTTTAAAGTTAGTTTAACATAATCATATTTAACAACTAAAAATGAATAGTTTGGTATGTTATAACCACAAGTGATATTTATATATAGTATTTAACTGAGTAGAAATTAAAAAAAATCACAATTTAAAAATTTATTTCACTTATTTATATTGATCAACCACACTTGTTAATTGGAAACATTAACTCAGATAACAAATTTTAGAAAATGAAAATTAATAAAAAATAACCAATATCCAGAAAGAATATCTAAACTTAACTATTAAAATTTAACATAAAAATAAATTTACTATACAAAACCATATATATGGTGCATTAAAATAATTAATATAAAACATGACTACATATATAATCATCTAATCAATGCAAATACAAATATGAGATAGCCATTATACACTTTAACAATAATTATGGTAAAAATATATATACTAGCCTTGATCCATCTTAATTTTGGATATACCAACACCCTAAAGAGATCAAATCTCTTTTATAAATTAGTAGTTAAATAATTTAGTTAATATTTTTTCTCACAAACTAGCAATTTAATATCTAGTACAACTATACTTTTAAAATATATTATTTTTATTATTATAAAGATTAGTTTTCTATTATAAAGGATTAAAGATCAAATTTTGAAAGTTTTCTCTTTATATTTTGTCTTCAAACAAGTGTTGTAGTATTTATGGTTCTGCAAGTGGCAATAGTTCAAGACAACCCTCTATTTTTGGCTCTATATCCAATGGAGATCAACTCAATCACCAGCATCTTGTTATGCAACCATGAAAACAATGACCCAATAAATGTGTGGAAAATGATACAATAGATCCCAAAATTGAGGTCCACTCATGTCACATCTAGGAATATATACAATGTATGTGGGATCATGTACTCATCTGGAAAATGCAGAGGCTAAATCAAACTTGAATTCGGTGCCAAGTGTTTCTTCACTATTGTATTTGCTAGCCTAGAGGATCGAACATGGGTATTCAAGAATGGCTTATGTGAGAAATGGAAGCTTTGTTGATCACTATAAGTATTAAGGAATGGTCAATGTAAGCAGCTAAAGCGTATGAGCAACTAACTATGAACCATAGTATTCGAGAATGTTAGTGATGAATGCTTGGTTTTATGTTTCATATTTTTCTTGTTTTTTCTCTCTCCTCATTTCTTCAATGTGAAACAAATTCTTGGTTGTATGTTTCATATTTTTCTTGTTTTTATCTCTCCTCGTTTCTTGAATGTGAAATCTTCAAACTCCGTTTCTCATCTCGTTTTCGTTTCTCATTTCATTTCCCCTTTCTGGTTTCTAGTAACATAGATTTCAAGCCCTTCCTTCTAGCTTTGGTTGAATTTCTGCATTGCTCTCAACTCCAAAAGCAAGTGATAGAATGGATGGGTAGAAATCTTGGTACTTGAGATAGAGTTAAAGAGGAAGAAACATTGAGTCAGACACTGCAAGATTCCTCTCGTGGGGTAAAAGGATCACAACAAGGCCACAGTAAGCCCCAGAAAGAGAACGAAGATGCTACCACATGTAGTGGTAACAATCAAAGTATGGTGTAGTGTCGTATATTAAGGTCCACCAATAAAATCATATTAGAAAAAATATAAGCATGAAAATAGATTGAAACAAAAACAAAAGGGAAACCCTCACTAACTTGTCAGGCCCTTGCCCAATAATTGGGTAATATTTGGGTATGAAAAATTAGGGATCCCTTCTTCAAAGTACCTATTTTCTTTTATAGATCTCTTCATATTGATGGATGCATTCGACCCTCCTCAAATTGCCATTGGATGAGTGATGGGCAGTTGCATTCGTTAAACTTCCTGGAAACTGTTTGAATTTTTTTTAATTTAAAACTTTTGTATAGAACTTTGACTTTCGCATTTTGTAATTTGGTGCATATGTTTTCTGCTCATGCCACATTTGTTTAAATAAACTACATATTTATTTTCTTTTGATTATTTTTTTCAACTATCATCGTGGATTTATCCTGGACAAGTAATGAAAATAAGATATATTCCAGGGAATTGAACATATGTTTTTTCATCACTTGTATCGATATACTTTGATAGCACGGGCAGGGAAACTCAAACCCATCGCTTCATCGCACTATGACCGATAGAGACTTTCCTAGCTATTGAGCACAACACATAGCCTATATCATTCGAAGATATACTGGTGTTATTCTTTCACCTTGAGATGGATATATATTTGTTTTATTGCAATAGGGAAACAACCGCTACATTACGATACATCAACTATACTCAAAGGAAAAAATTGTTTTTCCTGTACAACCACGTTGAGAGTAATAAGTATCTTCCCATGTGTCATCATAGCAACATATTCCATTTTTCTAATTCATTATGTTTCTCATTCTTGTGACCGCCATTATTGTGCAAGTTTCTCCTGTCACTTTTTGCCTCCATGAATGTTGATAAGAAAATGCTAAGACAATGCTAAATGTCAAATTTTAGCAGACATTCTGAAAATGTTTTTGATCCGTTTTCTAACATGGTCCATAATCTACTTTGATAGTACTATGATGTATCTCTTCCAAAAATTGATTTTCTTTCATAGCTAGACAACTAATTTGATAAATGATCTCTTTAAATCTATCTTGGACTCGAACGTTATTGGATGTTCTTGAAGATGGGCCAAGTGTTCACCCAAAACATCCAAACATATCAATAACAACACATAGTGTAATAGAAATATTCATCCTTATCCAATTATTAAATGCGGAAATATTCCTCTAAAATCTTGGATTTGCCATACACTGGGGCTATTACTTATATAACCCTTGGTTTTAGTTTCTCTTGCATGTTTGGTGATTCAGCTGGAATATGTCAAAATATAGGGTTCCTTGATGTCTTCACTCCAACTTCTTGGATGCCATCTCAAACAAAGGCTCAAAGGATATTCCAAATATTATCTTTAGAGGTGGCCATTTTGACTCGAAAGGTCAAGTATCCATGCCATCAGTCACACTCTTCTATGCATGTGTACATTACCAAGAAATTTATCATCAATAGACACTGTTGCAAGACAATAATTGTTCAAATAAATTTCTGAGACATTCTGGATATCTAAAGAGATTTCCTTATAAAGCTCAAGTTCAGCAAAGCATCCAACATATGGATCATGAAATAGTGGATCCTCACACTAATATATTCACCATGGGACTGAGACAAAGATATAAAAATTGTAAACTCCCTAGTCTAGATGAGAAAGTGGTGTTGGAAACTCTCCATGTTAGAATTGACATTCTTACCATATTCAAATGGTGTCCTTCCTCAATGTAAACAATGCTTCAATAATATGGCCACTCTCCCACATGTTTCACTTCTCCCAATACTCACGCTTAATTGGCACACTACACCTACGCATTTCATTTGACAATGCGTATGTCTTGGGACTTTATATCCACTGCAGTGGGCATTCATACCTCTTCTATTACAAAGCAAACTTCTCAGGGTAGGGGAAATCACAACTCCTTGCCCTCCCTATTTCAATGCAACACAAAAATATTTTCTTGCTCTCTTTCCATTTTACGATAGTTCTTCAATCAGAAATCACAATTTCAAGCACTTCCTTCCAGATTTGGTTGAATATTTTCATTTCTATCAACTCCAAAAGCAGGTGATAGAAATGATGGGTAGAAAGCTCGGTACCCAAGCTAGATTTAAACAGGAAGAAACATTGAGTCAGACACTAGAAGATTCCTCTCGTGGGATCAAAGGATCACAACAAGGCCACAATAAGCCCCTGAGAGAGAAAGAAGATGCTATTGGATGCAGTGGTAACAATCAAAGTATGGTGCAACACTGTATATTAAGGTACCATTATCATCCCCTCAAGACTTTGATTGCTGAGGAGAGAGAAAATATTTTAAAAGCAGAATCTGGCAAATTTGAGGCTATAATTAGCAAAGTGGAAAGCTTGCACAGTTTTGTTTAGAGACCTCATGAGAAAGTTACAGATTTTTTTCTTTGAGGTTTCTGCGAGTCTCTTGTTTATGTAGATTTTCTTCCGGATCCAAAGTTACAGATGTTGATACACTCTTTGATCTCACATCCACAATCCTCGCTACTGTAAACAGATCACAAAACAATGATGGTGATACTCTAGTTGATTTTATTAGTACTGATATTCTAAGAAA
The DNA here is from genome assembly GCA_031772625.1 of Pinus tabuliformis. NCBI lineage: Eukaryota > Viridiplantae > Streptophyta > Pinopsida > Pinales > Pinaceae > Pinus > Pinus tabuliformis. The sequence continues at coordinate 1,249,887,614 of CM062816.1, read as the reverse complement.
GTATAGTGACCAGGCATATGGAAGCAGGTCTTTAGAAGGAAATGACGATCAAACCCAAATATCATGGAGAAATATTGGGCTCTTAGCTGCTTTTGTTTTCCAGCATGTGGTAGGAATTTGCACTATGGTTGGACCAATGGATAATGAACCCAAGCAAAGGAAAGCTATAGTACAAAGAAAACAGACTAAGCCGACAGAAGGAACTCGACCTGAAGTAGTGAAAGAGTCCCTGAAAGATGAAAAATCAGAAACAGACAAGAATATGGCAAGCATATTTAACATTTTGCGAAAATAGAAGCAAGGTAGATTAGATAATTTGGTTCTAAATAGAATATCATTTTCCCAGATAGTAGAAAACATCTTTGTGTTATCATTTCTAGTAAAGGATGGTAGAGTTGAAATAAATGGTGATGAAAATGGAAAACATTTTGTTGTCCCAAAAAATGCTCCTAGAGCTACAGAAATGGCATCTAGAGAAGCTTCTTATAGCCAATTTGTTTTTCGGTTTGATTTTAAATACTGGGAGTTGATGATGGAAGCTGTTGAAAGTGGTGAGGAGTTGATGCCTCACAAAACCAATCCACTTATGGTTCCTTGTTCTGAGAAGGCTGCAGAGACTCCTATCAGAGAGATTTCAAGAAATAGGGGTAGAGTGGTACCCACAACTCTTTAGGTGCAGGAGGATGAAAGAGGTAGCGATGATGAGTGGTCTCCTATGACTTTTGCTTCTTTTTTCGGTGCTTTTTGTTGGAAACTACCTCTATTTCTATTAGTTCACTGTAATTCGTACAGGAAGCTAATCTTTAATTTAAGAAATCTGGTATATAAACAATGTTATCTTATTCTCATAATTAGTTATAATTAAGTTTACTGGCAATGCAAACCCCCGGTGATGTAGTACACCCCTTTAGGCATGGTTCCAAGGCCTAGGTAGAACACTGGCATCACGCAAAAGGAAATTGTTAATGTAAGATGTCAAGTTTGATTTGTTAAACTGTGATTAGTCTCCTTGTGACAGTTTGTTGTAATTTTATGTTTGAAAAGTATTTTGAGATACCACACAAGAACAAAGTTTCTGATTGTGTAGTTGGTTTAATTTGAGAATACATAGAGATGAGAGTAGGGTAAGGCTAGGTGAAAATAGATGTAAATACAAAGGTTCAAAAAACTATCTAGCAGCCCTTACCATACCCAAACCCTTTTACTGGCACTATAGGGATAGACAGATCCACCCAGAGGGGTGTGGAGAATAAGTAGGGATATGCATGTTCTGGATTCATTAATTGCTTGAGCCTAGCTCAAGAAGGCGCAACTAGTAGATGGCAAGAGATTGGGAATATATATCTATTAAGTATGTGTATATGAAATTTATTATGTCCCCTTTTGATTTTCAAAGTGGGAGGAATGTAATGGAGAAAGGGAGATCGTATTTGTCCTCTATATCCCACCTATCAGGACAATAGGATAAGCCCCAATAATAAGAGTTGGGTTCACTCATAAGTATATTATTATAAAATGCCATCATGAACTTTATTAAGCTAAGTCATCCTTTAGTTGAAGCTTCAAGCAAGATACTCACCCACTTTTCAACCCTTCAATCTTCCTGGAATAGCTACAAAACAACCCTATTTAACCCACGTTGAATGCCTCTTCTTGCTATGATCTTAAACTTCAAACTTCGACCCTTCTCCCTACAAGAGCACCCAAGAACAACATTCAAAACAATCTCTCTTTCACACGTTGTACCTACAGCAAAACATAAGACTTCCACATTGCTTCTAGGGCTTCTTTCTTGCTATCTTATGGATCCTTCTTGCAGTGTCTAGGGCCTCCCTTTGATTGCGTCTAGGGCCTCTCTGAGTGCTGCTTCAGACCTTCCTTGACTGTAACTATATGCTTCTTCTTGATGGTTGATAAGGGCCTCCCTCTTGCTACGGATTAAGGCCTCCTTTGTTGTGGATAAGAGTCTTCCTTTTGATGTGTGTCTAGCCTCTCTTGACTATGTCTTTATGCCTCTCTTGAATGCATCTTAGGCCTGTCCCTTGTTGTGGCTAAGCCTCCTTTTGACTATGGTTAGGGCTACCTTTTACTGCAGCTAGGGCTTCCTTTTCGACTGTGGCTAGATCTCCTTGAAGACTGGGTCTAGGTCTCCCTTCATGACTGCAATTAGGCTCCTTTGTGATCGCAATTAGGACTCACACTATTGCAGCCTACTAGCCTCGCACTGCCCAGGGACTTATGTACTATAGCACTCTCTGCTGCTTCATCCGCATCCGTCTCTACCCACATCTGCTAATCCTGCTACTCTCTCTTTGGGGCTCCCGTAGCAAGGTATAATCCAAGAGATAGGAAACCTCAAGTACCTGCCCCTCATCACTTGTATTCCTCCTGGCTACAGCTCGATGTCTCCCCACCTCTTCTCTAGATGTACATGAGCACTCCCTGTAGTCCCTAACATGCCCTGGGACGCTACGACATGAGCACTAATGCATTAACTATGCTAAAAGGTCACTTTCTTATTAATTTGACTATGAATATCTCTTCTACAAAGTAATATTTCTTAGCTTTTTTTATGTTAGTGGTTTGATAAGAAAATTTCTACAGTCTCTTCACTGAATTTCTTAAATTTTTTACATTTATGCTTTTTGACAAAAAAGGGCTAACATTTTACCCTAGCTAAGTAAGGATTCTTTAAATAACCTTCTAGCTTGGTTCCTTTTTGTTCCATCTAAGCTTGGAAAAGTGTCATGAACTTACATTGAACAATGTAAGAATCAGTCTTCTCCAAAAACAATCAAGCCAACTCTTTCATTTTGCAGATTACCTACCAGTTCTGGATATATTATTTGAACTTTCTATGCTGAAGGTGTTGGATTTAGGTAAGTGATACAGAATGCACACCTACAATTCTTTTGTTCACCTATTAGACCACTGAAAATTATAGGCAAAATTGGAATGGTTGGACATGAATGTTCCAACCATACTCTTATTGGCCTGCAATACATATATTCACAACACATACCTACAATACTATTGTTGACCTATTCTGCTAGTGCATATTATAGGAAAATTGTTAATGTTGGACTTCATTGTCTCAAGTTCACACACCAGCGCTAAAGATGCAATGTATTGTGTGAATCCGTAGATATGTTTGACATTGCAAGCTAACTATTTAAATAAATGCATGTATAAAACTTCTATATTAGCAAAATAACCATCAATATTTTTTTCTAGCAATTTGGGCTAAATTCACAATAATATGCTAAAAAGTGTCATTTCAATGTCTGGAAATTAGGATATATAAATGTGAGAGATATACTCTACATCTTTGGGTTATCTCCTTTTCAAATTTGAGTTTTTTTAGGCTGCATGTTAATTGTTTGAACTTTGAACTTTGAATAAATTCCTGAATGGACTTCATAAATACTCAAATGAATGGACTTCATAAGGCAGTGGTACCATAAATTGTGTTATTTCAAAGATTTGACTTCCATATTTTCACAAAATACAATGTCCTCAATAAATACTTATATGTATAGATACTTATGTTTAGGATTATATATGTGTTGGAGTGGTTCCTTTATGTTTTACTATAATCCTGATGCTGACAAGCTTTAGCTGACTTTTTTCATCAATTGTTCATAGAATATGCAAAAGATGTTAGGCCCCTATACTACTAGTGTAACCCCTTATTATATTGTTGTACCCATGTAGTCCCCATATTGTTACTATTGTGCCCCATAGAAGCCCACTATTGTTATTATTGTGCCCTTACATTATTATTGTTATGTTGGCTCTGATTGTATTATGACTCCTTAGACTCCTATATATAGAAAGGAGGTCTTGGATTTAAGAGATCTGTGGTTTGTATCTTTTGAGTCAGTGACCGGAGAATCCACAGTATGATTCTCTGGTCATTGACTCAAAAGGAGGTCTTGTCATTTGTAGCATCAAAGAATTGCTCATTTATGTAATGTAAAGGAGGTAACCCCCCCGAAGAGGCTGAATTATAAGGTGTTCATCTATCTTTTCTATCTTTTTGTGAGCTTGTTTCATAACAATTGGTATCAGAGCTTTTGATTCTAGGGTTTCGCTGCACCAAATAGGTCATCGTGGAATTTTCTCTATAACTCTCTTTCTGCAATGTTTCAGAAGCGAAAAAAAAACCCATTTTAGATGAAATCACGTTGAAACTTGGGTCTAAATTTCAGAGCATTTCGCACTATATTTGTAGAGATATGATCTGAGGAAGTTGGTCTTTTTGTAGACTCCTGAATTACATTCCAAACAGGTCACCTTGGGAAAATCGTCATAGCTTTTGTTTTGAGCATCAGAGTGAAATTTCGTAAGAAGTTACAGAAAGAGAATGGACTGTAGTTTCTTGTATATATTTTTTAGACTCAAAGGTCAAAACAGTGACACGTGGCACCTCATACAAGTTCGCTCTTCTTAAAAGGTATATAATCAGGTCATCTTGGGAGATTTGGCATAACTCTTCCTTGGAGAATCCAATTTGGATTAGACTAGTGGCAATGAAAAGAAGACAGAGAGGGCTACTGCAGGTCGCAATTTCAGAACTAGAAGAACTGTAATTACAGAGTTATAGTCGTTTCAAGATCGAGCTCCTAAACTCAAGAAAAGGTGATGTGAGGATGTTTGATGGCAAGGATCTGTTAAATTGGATACTTCCGATGGAGCAATATTTTGATCTACATGGTGTACCACTGTTACAAAAGGTATGTATTTCATCTTCATATTTAGAACCAGATCAATTTTTATGGTATAAAGGGCTTTGTTCTCGTAAACAACTTGTTACGTGATCAATTTTCATGGAGGAAATGATAACACATTATGAGGATACAAAGAGCAACACCTTCTTTAGAGAAACACCACAACAATTGGAAAGAGTAAAAGAGCTTTGTTACATAATGGAAAGTAAAATTATGGCAACAAGGAAGTCTACCCCCAACAACTATAATGATGGAAGTGTTGCTTCTCCTAGCCTTCCACAACCTACAAGGGTTACACCACAACAATTGGAAGAGAGAAGAGAAAAAGGGCTTTGTTACAATTGTGATAGCAAATGCACTAAAAGTCATAAGTGTGCTGAGAAGAAATTATTTTACATAGATTATGAAGAGGAGGAAGAAAAGGATCAAGAAACATCAAAATAAGAGTATATACACCAGGAAACAACCCTAGAGAAAGAAGAAATGAATCGGACCATATCTTGTAAAGCATTGGCAAGAATTACCACTCCTCAAACTCTCAAGATAGAAGGACATATCAAGAAGAAAAAGGTTCAAGAAGTGAAAGATCACATTGAGAAAGAAGAAATGAATCCAACCATATCTTGTAATGCATTGGCCGGAATTACTACTCCTCAAATTATCAAGATAGAAGGACATATCAAGAAGAAAAATGTTCAAGAAGTGAAAGATCACATCGAGCATCAAGAAATGAATCCGCCCATATCTTGTAAAGCATTGGAAGAAATTACCACTCCTCAAACTCTCAAGATAGAAGGATATATCAAGAACAAAAAGGTTCAGGCAGTGAAAGATCACATCGAGCATCAATAACAAGTTCTCCAACTTTTAAAGGATAACGCCACTTTCGTGCAAAATCGAATGAAACAACAGGTAGATCAACATTGTAGTGAAAAATGTTTTGATGTAGGTGATTGGGTATTTCTACTGCTACATCTCAAGCAAGCTATTTATGAGAAGGAAATGTTGGAAATACTACATGCACTTAAGAAATGGCGACCTTATCGAATGGGAAGACACTTCAAGGTAAAAATGGATCACGATAGTCTTAAATACTTTTTAGAACAAATATTATCTATAGAAGAACAGAAAAAATGGGTCAAAAATATACTGGGTTATGAGTTTGACATCATCTATAGAAAAGGGAAGCAAAATTTTGTTGCAGATGCACTCTCAAGAAAGGATGAGGATGTGGAAGCATTGTTTTGTGCTATTTCTATTATCCAACCAGATTGGATAAACGAAACAAGGGATGAATGGAACAAGGACGAAGAAGTGTGGCCACTCATTCAAAAGTTGCAGAAGATCCCAATTCAAACAATATTGCCAAAACTTGAAGAGGAAGGAAAAATCATATTGGAACCTGGAGTAGTCATAGAAACAAGAACCTGACAGCTATGAAATCGATCAATTTCAGAGTATCTCATCAAGTGGAATAACTTACCCATTGAAGATTCCACATGGGAGGACAAGAATATTCTACAGAAGCATCAATAACTACTCAACGTTGAGGACAACACTTTTTGAAGGAGAGGGGCATGTTAGGCCCCTGTACTACTATTGTAACCCGTTTTTATTATCAGTACAACACCCTTATTATATTGTTGTACCCATGTAGTCCCCATATTGTTACTATTGTGCCCCATAGAAGCCAACTATTGTTATTATTGTGCCCTTACATTATTATTGTTATGTCGGCTCTGATTATATTATGACTCCTTAGACTCCTATATATAGAAAGGAGGTCTTGTCATTTGTAGCATCAAAGAATTATTCATTTATGTGATGTAAAGGAGGTTTCCCCCTCGAAGAGGCTGAATTCTAAGGCATTCATCTATCTTTTTTATCTTTTTGTGAGCTAGTTTCATGACAAAATATTTCATTGTCAAAATGTGGCAAAAATTACATTTCTCTTGATTTATTTTTTTATTGTTCATGACAAGATAATAATGTTGCAGGAATGAGGTATCCTACAGTCTGTTTCAATTTGTGGATTTTTTTTTTCCTCCCATTTTTTTACAAGGATGTAGATTTGATTTTCAAATTGATGGTTTTTGCATGTATCTTATCTAAACCCAAATGTTGGTAATGGAGCGGATCTTGAGAAGTAGTCATGGAAATAGACTATCAAAGGTTAATGTTACAATACCACTTCCACCTGGTATCAAAAAAAGTTTAATGGTAAGTGACATAAAGAAGAGTTATTTAATGACAGGGTTGAAAGGACAACCTCATGTCTTAGTTCTAAGTCATTTATTTGTGTTTCTTAGATCTAAGTCATCTGTTTTTGAGCTTTACTAGACCAATTATTTCACTAATCCAATATGCATGGATTGTATTTCTCACCCGATGTTAGTTACTTGACATGGTTGATATAACATTTAATTCTAGGCCACTTTTATTTTAAGTCAGAGATTTTATTGATTAAAAGGATGTTCATATTTTGATTGGTTTACTTGGAGCTTGATTTTAAAAAAAATTCTAAATTCCACGTGGATGTTATTTTTTCAGGGTGAGATCTTTGCACCAGTAAGGTCAGATGAGTCCTAAAACATAGGTATACAACAAGAACATCTTTGGCCTTTGTTGTGTATCTGTTATTGTTTATATCATTGATGGATGGTTATTGATTATGTAAAATAGAGGATGGGAAGGTCCTGCCAATTCTCTTAACGAAACAAAATAAAATGGAGTGGTAGAATTGTGTTTTACAGGGTGAGCCAGAAATCAATACTTGAAAGGTAGAACTTGAGAATGGAAAGCTATCTGATTTGGATCTAGAGACACAATAGACCGTGGAAAAAAATGATGGTATTGATGAGTCTTCCTAGAAAATAAGCTCTAATTGTTAGACCACTACCCAAATTTCTGTTATCTGAAATGGAAATAGTGACTCTAGCTTTATTTGTATGAACAAATACTTTGGACATTGTATTATTCATTTCCTATGAATGATTTTGATTTTCAAACTCCAACTAGTTTGTTGTTAAATTAAGTAAAGCTTTGATGACAAATTTATAGTTTTCAAAACTCTTTTCTAAATCTATTTTCCTGAGAAAATTTTTCTTTTTTACTTTAAGTAGTGTAGATTGCTACTGTGTGACATATGCTAGGATATAATTGCCTGGATAAATAGATAGAAGTGTTGTACAACATAGTCTTTTTTAAACCTAAAGAAACAGTGTTTCCAAATACAAAGTTTATTAATTAAGAACTTAATTTAGACTTCTTTGCTAAGCTATGATTATATTTCGGTAGGGGATTTTTTGTATGATGATATTGTGTTGTACCTTTGATTTTTGTCAGGTAACAATGGTTAATAAGGAAAGTTTTCTTGAGTAGCAAGCACACATCTTATTCTACTATCAACGGGAAACTCCATGGTTTTCAGGCATGGAAACAAAAACGCAGATGTTAGTGGGATATCCAAAGTCCATGTTGGATGAATTTAATACTGGTGATGATTTTGATTCCTTGTCAGATAAAGAATGTCATGAGTTAAATTCAAATAAACAGAAGCAGCTCAAGAATGAAGGTGAAGCTATCACTTTCTTTCCAAGTCAATTTCTTTTATTTGTTGGTTGCTATCATGTTTTGAGTGTGGAGTTGTGAAATTCCAAATTGCATGTTGGTTTATGTAAAGGGGATATATATATATATATATATATATATATATATATATATATATATATATATATATATATATATATATATATATATATATATCATATTTCATTCATGGTTTCAGGAGATCCGTGTTACATTTGTACAGAAGTTTAGATATCATTTAGATATCTAAACACCAAACAACAACAACATTGAGAATTTTTTTTCACTCAACCTATAACATATTGCATCTGTCTTCATCAATGTTCTTATTCCATATGTTATCAACTTATGACATTTCCTTTGCAATATTTGGTGCATTTTGTAGTTGTAGGTCATTTATAGATTATAAATGCCTTCAGACTTTCACTTCTAATTGAGTATTCAACTGAACATATTGATTCTCTTATACATAATTATTTTTCCCTCCACCCACTTTTCATAACTTCCATAACCATTAGGTAGGGACTTGTAGCTTCAATGTTTCTTTGCTTGTTTAGTAAAATATTGTCGAGACTTTAATTTATTGAAAGATGTAGAATTTACAATTTATGAAGTTTCAAGGTCTAATTTTAAAAGTCTAATTCTTTAAAAGGTGCTAGCTCAATGTAAGAGCACCTGCTTTACAAGCAGGAGTTTAGTGGTTCGATTCCATCATCCCCTGACATGTTCCATATGGAATGAGCTTTTGACAATCACCAATGAGCTTTGGTGACATTTTTCAACCGTCACCAAAATATGAAATGGTGACATGCAACAAATGCCACCATATATATGCATCAATAGTGACGAACCTCAAAGGTCTGTAGCCATAAATTGTTTTTGTTGATATGAAATGGTGATGGTCGATGTCCGTCATTATAGTCATTATTCATGACAGACCTTCAAGGTCAGCACAACACCTACACTTATGGCAAAGTGGCTTTTGGTGAGGGTCAACGAATGTCACCATATATGTGCACCAATAGTGACGGCCATGAAAGATCCATCAAAATAAATTGTTGGTGTTCATATGAAATGGTGACGGTTACTATCTGTCATTATAATCAATATTCATGACGGACCTTTAATGTCACCATAACACCTATACTTTTGGTGATGCCACCTTTGGTGGCATTCAGTTATTTGTGACGGAGGCTATGGTCCATCACCATTGCTCATATGAAATGGTGATGGTCACTATATGTCATTATAAATCATTATTGGTGACGGACTTTAAATGTCACTACAACACCTATACTTTTGGTGATGCCACCTTTGGTGACTTTTAGTTTTTGGTGATGGAGGCTATAGTCCGTTACCATTGCTCATATGAAAGGGTGACGGTCACTATATATCATTATAAATCATTATTGGTGATGGACTTTGAATGTCACTACAACACCTATAATTTTGCGACGCCACTTTTGGTGACGTTAAGTTTTTGGTGACGAAGGCTCTTTCGACTATCACCAATATCTTATGGTGACATTTTTTGTCCCTCTCCAATGTCCTTTTTTCTTGTAGTGTTATCTCTTCAGAGATTCATTAATGACTCTATCTATGAACTATCTTCTCTGAACTAATCTATCTATGAACTATCTATCTATGAACTATTGGGACCCATTCCCAATAGGCACCCAACACAAACATGTTGTCTTGCCCTTGAGTCACTCGACTGGCATGGAGATCTGGTCACGGAGACCTTCTAGCTCCACTTGGACTACTGCAACTTCACTAGTGCATTGCATTTCTGCCTGCTTCATCTCCTTGACTAGCTGCTCCATCCTTGGCCCTCCACTATCTGCTTGTATCTTCTATTGAGTCGCTTGCAAACTAGCCATCTTTCCTTCATCAATAGCCGTGATCAAATATGCCTCATCTAGCCAAGGCTTCAAGATAGCCTTCAGGAATACTTCTTTGTGCTGAGCTACATCCACCTACTCTTTCAGTGCCTTTGCCTCCAACAACTTTGCTAACCTTTATGTGATGGCGATGGTGCGCACTGTCACTTTAACTTCATCATATCGCTGCTGCAGCTCCCGCACCTCTGTTTCCAGCCTCTGTACATTGGGGTCCTCTTGCAGGGTGGTGACTACTTTGAGAAACTGCTCAAAGAGCCCAGTGTAATCCTTTACTGCATTATTCACTGCTATCACGACGTCTTTCATAGCTCCCTCGCACTGCTCTATTACTTTTGGCAGAGTTGAAGTCTGGCCTTCAACTGCAGTTCTTTAATCTTGAGGTTCAGGTTAAATTGAACCTTTTCCAACTCTGTTATTGCATCACACACTCCAGTAGTGAGCTTCTCAATCCACACATTTATTGGCTCATCATCAGGAATGTCCAGCTCTGGGACAAACCTACATGCCTTAGCCACTACCTTGGCCGTGCACTCATTTTTGTTTGTGATGGCTTTAACGAGGTCAATAGTGAAATCTCTTTGGACAATCATCTAATAATTTTTTACTTTCTGATCACTGATTACCTGTAATGCGTGCTGCTCATGGGTCCTAAGTTCTGCGATCATGGCATTGTGCAAAATGTGAAGCACCTCACTAGGAAGCACAGGAAAATTGAGCCCAACTCTTTTGAGGGTGCTGACAGTGGTCTTATCAACTTCAGTCTCTGTGGTTAGCACTCCCTTTGGTAGCACTATTTCCTAGGGATCCGTTGTGCATGTACCAGGTGTTAAACTATTTGACACTACACTACTTCTTAACACGTTGGTTTGTACCTGTGACACCTAGATTTGTCACTCGCATAGATCCGTTTGAATGGAACCTAAGGCTTGATTCTACTATAGCTTGAACTGCTACAACAGTTCCACGGTGGCATCCCTTACTGTATCATCGATATCATTCAAATCACCTTCTGTTAAGGTGATCAGATCGAGAGAAGTATTGCTGGACTTAGACTTCTTTTGTGGCCCTACCTTCTCTGGATCTCTATTGTGCTTAACGTAGAACGAAGTAGTCTCAGGGTCCACTCCTCCCTCTTTCGACTGCTAGTCCTCCTCCTCTATCTCTGGGGAAGGTGACTTTGGACTCGTGCCAAAGATGCGCTCCTCTTCATTTGCCTATCCTCCCATCTACTTTGTGGTAGTATGCTCTTCCTTGGCCTTGTCCTCAGCCTCCTTTTTTCTATTTGTGGCAAACTGTTACATCTTGAGCTTGACCTCTTCCCTTTTCCATTGTGTTGTGGTCTTGCTAGACCCAGCTCTCAAGTCCAAGGCAGTGCGCCAATCTGTCGGCCAATGGTTGAGGACCACTGTAATAGTGTCGTCTGTGGCAAGGTATGACAGGTCATACCATTTTTTATTAGGATCCTTTTATGTGTGTATCGAGACATGGTGGAAGTCACCCTTGAAATCCACATGCTCTTACAGCTTCTCAAAAACGGTTGGTGACAACCGCAGTTTGTAGTTGATGGCCATATGGATACTCATCTCCATCAAGATCCAAAATATCTTGTTGTCCTTTAACCTTTGAAGGTCCTTTGTAGCCCATAGTGAAGCGAACTTCACCACTTCCGGTAGGTTGGGCACTACCGGAAGAAACTGGCTATCTTCCAGTAACTCCCATGTGACCAACACTATGGATAGCAGTAGCCATGCATAGTGGAATGTTTTGCTGTGATCCTGCACATCTTTGCAGTTCGCGAGGAACTCCCCGTAGAGGTAGTGTGCCAGTTAAACTATACACCTTTCGCGCGCTAGCCCTCTAAGGTTACTATTGGTGCTGACACTTCATATGCATGAGACATCCGCATAATCTTTCCTACCAAGATTTGCATTGCTACTTTGACCGTGGGGTCAATTATAATTGTGATGACATAGCCACGTGACTTCTTAACGAGTCTGAATTTGTCCTTCATTGCTTCAGCAAGGTCACGCTCACTTGTCTTTTTGCCAAACGCCATGGCCATATTTTCTCTCGAGTGTGGCACCCGAGTGATCCTATGGATCGACATGTCCGTGATGGGTATCGTCTATTCTAGACACATACACCCATCATGCACCAAGCATAGGAGCTGCTTGATCACTAGCATGGTTATGTGTCTATAGTTGTAATGCAGTACCCACATCATGTTTAATGGACCCACGTTATCCACCCATTTTACCCACTTCCTTGGCTCTAGCGTGGTTACACCAGAGTCTTGTAGAAGACACGGTGCATGAGTTGGTTTGTCACTAAATGGGGAAAGCATTCTCCATCAGCAAAATCCCAGTCCTCCAATTTTAAAATGGGATGCACCCCAGGTGCGGTCCTTCAAAGATGATTTGGTCTGGTTGTAAGGGTGTGTGCAGTGTGACCTTACTTTCATTAATATCCTTCGAAATCTTTGTCTTGCCTCTACGTGAAGGAATGTACTCGGGCATTTTAGAAATGGGATCAGACCCCTCCACATCAATGTCCTCCGCCCCCTCCATATCAATGTTGTTCGCACCCACATGGAGTTCTTCAACATCAACTTCAGGCTCTAGGTCAATCACCTTGCCCTTCTCCTGCACGGTGGGCTTTCCCATGTGTGGGTGTTTTTTAGCTGATGCACACACCAATTGTTGCGCTTTCTACTTATCCTTCTTTAATTTTGGACCCTCCTTGGTCAGTGTAGGCCTCAGCCTAGGTTTCCTTGGTGATTTAGGCACTTCTGCAGGTACTTTTACGCTTTCAACCTCCGGGGCAGCTCCCTCAACTGTCATTACTACCTCCGGCGTAGTTCCTTCAACTGCCATTTCTTCTCCTACACTCACAGTTTCTGCGGATGCTGACATAATGCTAGACAACAACACCTACGTCTCCGTTGGCAACTTCTCAAACATTGAACTCGATATCAGGGCTTCAAATATCTCACGGTTCATATGTGCTTGAGAGCTTAATACCTCAATTCTCAAAATGCCAAGTGTTTTTTGTTGGGTAGCCACATGTAATTTATACATATTTTTGAATTCAAATCCAACCATTCCCCCCATAACTCATTCATAAATGTTGGATTGGTGGTATATTTTCACATATCTTTCCCTTAAATTCCAACTTAAATGCCACCCCCCCACTTCATTTGGCCATTTTCCCACTGCCAAGTCATGAACAGTGACCATAGCGGTCACTTTTTGGCTGCCCTGCATGGTCCCTTCTTGGATAGCGCAGCTCCCTACATATTTTCGATGACACTGTGACATTACTTCATTCCATGCAGTTCCCCAATCACGCAGCTCCCCAACCCAGGCAATGTACTTTATAGTCCTACGCCTCCTTTCAACTGCCTAGAGCGCTAAGACTGTGCTTCCATCATGTAGTCATCTAGATGGATCGTCGTTGTATGGCTTCAATCGGCTGCCATTCACCCATCCTAGGAATGATTCTCCATTCATTTTTACCAACTGAACTACTCCACCATCAGTAATCTCCTTGATGACATAGGGCCCTAGCCAATGCATCCTAAATTTCCCTGGAAATTTATCAAACTTGCTGTCATATAAAAAAACCAGATCATTTACCTTGAAGGTGCGTAGTTTGATGTGCCGATCATGCCATGCCTTTGCTTCTTTTGAACTTGTTGATGAAATCTAGCTAGAAATCTATCCTCCTCAAGTTCCATTAGCTATGCGAGCCTCTCTTCTAGGGCTCTATGATCCGCCATTCCTGTGAGTGCCACCATGCGTAGACTAGTTACAATTTACTCCATCAGCATTACAACTTCCACGACATAAACTAATCTGAATGACGTTTTTCTAGTCAGCTTCTTGCAAGTCGTCTTGTATGCCCATAGAACCATGGGCACATGAACATCCCAGTCATTTATTTCAGCATTGCAAATCTTTGTTTGCACGTTCTCTAGTATTTTATTAAACTCTTCTACCATTCCATTAGCCTGTGGGTGATATGGCATGCTCTTCTGATGGTAAACCTAAAATTCCTCTGTCATAACATTGATCGTCTCATTGAGAAAGTGTGTACCGCAATCTCTCATTAGAATTTTTGGACAACCAAACCATATCAATACGTACTCAAAGATAAATTTGGTTGGTGTCACACTTGTAGAGTCCTTCACAAGATGTGCCTCCACCCATCTATTTAAATACTCCATTGCGGTGATGATATATCGCGCACCCGTCTTCTTCCCTAGAGGCTGAATTGGTCCTACAAAGTCAATCGCCCAAATCACAAAGGGTTGTAGTGATATCTGCAGATTCAGCGGAAGTTCATCCCTGCGTGAGGGTTTGCCCATCCTTTGGCACGTGTCGCATGCCCTACAATGCGCTTTTGAATCCTTATGCAAGGTCGGCCACCATAACCCAGTGCGTAGAATCTTCTGTGTTGTTTCGTTTCCTGCATAATGACCACCCACAGCTCCATCATGAGCTTCAGTGAGGATTTTATTTTGTTCAAATTATAACACATAATGGTGCAATATTTCATCTGATCCCATTTTGTACAAGTGCCCTGCAATGACAGAAAAGTCTACCACACGCACTACCAGATCCTTCTTCTGTTGACTTGTATAACCGTCCGGAGTTGTTCATGTCATCACGAAGTGGATAATATCTTCAAAGTGATTGTTTGCAATGCATACTGCAAAAAGCCAGGCTTCAGATAGCCTCTCCTCAAAATTTGTAGGTTCCTCTCCCATTTCAATGTGTGATAGATGATCTAGTCCAGCATTCAAGCATCTAGGTTTCACAATAACTTCAAAATCATACTCATGGAACAACAACAAACACCTGCATATCTTTCCCCACAACATAGGCTTGTTGACCAGGTACTTCAACGCAGAATGGTCCCTATACATCTTATAGTGTCTGCCCAGCAAATAGTGCTTGAACTTCTGGAGCGCGTACACCATAGCTAATCCTTTGCGCTCTGTTGTGGAATAATTTTTCTCCACTTTGGATAGATTCCTACTTGTGAATTCTATAGGATGATCCAAGTCCCCTTCACCAGATTGTGTCAGTACTACTCCCAATGAAATACATGACATGTCGACATGCACATGAAATTCCTTCTTCCAATCCTAAAAGACTAGGATCTGTGTGGTGACCATCTTCTCCTTCAGCACATCCAAGCTCTTCTTGCATTCTTCATTCCAACAGAATGTAACATCCTTTTTTAAAAAAAATTCCATTGGTGCGGTAATATGGGCATAGCTCTTGATGAATTTCCTATAGTATCTTGTATGCCCCAGTGTTGCACGCAACTGTTTCACACTCCTTAGCACCTCCAAATTGATTATGACTGCGGTCTTAACTGGGTCTACCATCAAGCCTTGTCTTCATACGACATGGCCCAGAAAGATCCCAAAAGGGACACAAAACAAGCATTTCTTCAAATTGAGGGTCATCTGGTACCTCCAACATGTATCTAACATCAAGCGTAGACTTGCCACATGGCGCTTCACCGGTCCGAACATTGTCCAATCATCAAAGTATACTTCGATAAATTTATGAATAAATCCTTGAAAACTGCGATGACTATGCGAGAAAAGATCATTGGCGCATTCTTCAACTCAAAAGGCATCACCATATACTGGAAGCATCCCCATTCAGCCGCGAAGGTCATTTTACTTCTATCCTCTAGCACGATATTGATTTCATGGTACCTAGAGAACCCATCAATGAACGAATATGCTTCATGGTCGCCAACATTATCCAGGACCTTATCAATGAATGGGGTTGGGAAGCGATCATGTAGGCAAGCATCATTTAATTTCCTGAGATCTATGCATATCCTTATTTCTTCCTTCTGTTTCTTTTCCTAAACAACTATTGGGCTTACCCAATCAGACTCTTCCACCGGTTTAATAATACCCACCGTGAGCACCTTATCTAACTCAACATGAACCCTTTCCTTATACTTCAGATTGAGGTGGTAAGGTCTTTGTTTCACAGGTTTTGCGTCTGGTTTTAGGGTGATCTTCATCACACATAGGTCTCCTATTATTCCTTTCAAATCAGAAAACTTTGTGGGGAACAAGTCCTGATATTCACAAAGCAGTTCAGCGACCTTATCTACTATCGCGTCATCCCAATAGTCCCCAATATTTGCATACTTCAACTCTCCCTCCATGCCAATGTTCACTTGTCTAGTTCTAAGTGGCTCTGTTATGTCGGTGTTCTCTAGTTGTGGTCCTTCAACTCCGCGGTGACCCTTAGTTTCTACGATATTAATCTTTCTCGGGTCTTCGCCTTCTTCTTCCACTATTACATTGTAACACTCCAGTGTCTTTCTCAGCTGGGTAGTCCAATCAGGTTGAATTAGGTCTAGAGGATACTATGGTATCCTAAAGATGGTTGTCTTAACCTCCTACAATGCTTCATCGGTAGATTCAAATCCATCCTCGAAACTGAATGTCATCAGAAATCCTTGGCATAAAACATCCCATTCTTCGATGCCATGACATAGTTCTATCTCCAAGTACCAATTCATTGATGTAACATCCAAGGTATGACAAAATAGATGGACCCACTCTAGCCGAGGCTTCACTCCATATACTTTAGTCCATTTGGCCAACTGATCACTTAGATCATTCCTCCCATCATACTTTTCTATTAGTTGTACCTTCGGGTGGCCAAAGCATTTCCTCATCATCCTTCTATATCTGCACCAATCCTCAAAACTGTCCTTGTGTGTGCCCCACCATCTTGTGGGTGTAGTGTGCAACGCCTAATATAATGCCTAGAAGTGATGCTTCTTTGGTACTTCCCTTTCAAATGCATCCAAAAAGTGATCAACATCAATTAACCCATCATAGTGGCGTAGATTTCTTACCTCTAATGATACATAGTGCAATGACTTGGTCATCATATTACAATGCAACGTAGATACTTTATGTAGTCGATTATGTTAGTGCTCCAGTTCTTCATCTAAATCTGATGTGCAGGAGCTCTCGTGGCCCCATGCAATTCGTCTGTCTACTATTGGATTCACCCAATCCTGATCTCACATCGTTATCTTGTAAATCTGGTCCAAATGGTCATCACTTTCATAATCAAAGACTGGTACTATATAGCACAGTCCTTCTGTAGGATCTAGTGGCACCACTATGCAGAGCAATTTCTTCTCAAATATCATCTTTCGCTTCTTTAGGTTGATTACCCCATTCATGTCAGTGGCCCAATCCATCCCAAGGAGCGTGGGGTAGGGATTGCTATCATCCACAATCTCTATTACTTCTCCACTAGTGCACTTGCACCTTTGATGTAATCTTTTACCCCCTAAAACCTCCCCATTGGGATGATTTTATGCTGATTTTCCATCCTTCATTGAATCAGAAACCACTATAGCACAGGTCTCCCCATTATTTCCCATGTTTGTTTCAACAAAACATTCGCGTCAGACCCTAGATCAAATATAACTTGGTCCATTTCGTATTCTCCTATCTGCGCGGTGAGTCTCATCTCACGTCCAGTCCTTGCCTTATGCATACCAATCTTTCTAACTACATGCGATTCGTTAGTAGCTTTTTCCTTGCCAGTGCACCAATTTATCAATTCCTACTATCCCTTCATTGCCTTGCTATCACGTAGCAGTTTCATGCAGGTCTCTAAGAACATGGTAATCATGGACAAGTTCATTTCTTCAACCGGTTTCTCCTAACTTCATGAGGTAGAGGCCTCAGTGAATCTTTTCTTTACTTCCCTAAATGTTTCTTTTGCATGCCCTAGATCAAACCCAGTCTCCTTTTCTGGTGCTTTGTAGACCCACCCACCTTCTACAAGCTACTTCCCTTTATCCTCACCAGTCGTCGTTCCACTTTGCATCATAATGATTATGTTAGGGTCTTCCTCACAAGGCTCAGCCCTCATCATCTATAGGTTATGAGTCGGCTGCGAAGTTTGTGCCCCTTTTTCATGAATATTAGCCAACAATATAGGTCAATCCTCAGTCGCATGGTCAAACTGAGTACAAAAGTGGCATGACAGCCACGTCAGATTCAGGTAGTCCCCCATGTAATGTCCTGGTCCCCCACAATTGTAACAAATAAGTTGCCCTTGACCTCTACTAGGTCCTCCTCCACCTTGGCTTTGGCCATGCCCTTGATACTCACCTCGCACTCCTCCAGTGCCTTGGTCCGAAGGCTACGTTTCTACCTACACCCTGTATGCAGGTGTCCTATCCATCATTAATTTGTAACTACCATAATTATGCTCGTCATGCCTCACTGATTGACAAAAATTGTAGAAGAGCTTTTGTGGTGTCTGTACGAATTTCTGTAGCAAATGGCAAGTGTTGGTCACATGTTTCCTAGCTACCTCGTAGACAACACACCATAGCGTGGGCCCCGTACTTGGCCCTGCTCTAGCCTTCGACCTTAGAGGCATCAGTCCCTCGGCTGCAACATAATTCGCAAATACTGGAAAATGATACTTGTCATGCCCCGAACCTTTGCATTTCAAGCACAAGACTTCTTCATGCACCTCTAGTCGAGTTATTTTGTCTTTCTTTAGGATTTGTATTTCAAGGCAAAGGTTTTCAACTGCGTGTGAATCTGTTGAACCCCCAGATTAGCATCTTGCATTAGTGTCTTGTGCAATCTCATCGAGATTTCCAGAGCTTCTGCCTGGGTCATGATCTTCTGTTGTGATAGCACAACCCTTAGGTGAGGCAAGACTGAGGCTACAAACCATTCGCGGTGCTGCCCATCAGTCAAATTCATGTTGACTTCACGGGTCATACACTGTAGTGTCCTATTTTTCTTGTATAGTTTTGTCACTCCTATCAAGGGTTATATATATATGATAGGTTGATCACTTGATTGAGGAATAATGTTTTGCATACATAGTTACCTTTCCTTTTATGTTTATGTATGACAGATTGATCACTAGATTGCGGAACAATGTTTTATATAGTTATATTTCCTCTTATATGTGGCATCATTGATTATCTGTATTAGATGGTTTTGATTAAGTAAAATGTTATACATATGTTTTTCTGTTTGTATCTGATTTATGAAGCAGGTGTATGGCATGGATGGTGATCCAAGATTGAGACACATATACCCATGGATTTTCATGGTTATGCAGAATAGATGCTTAATTATGATTTACGGATGATACATGATTTGTGTGATGATATATGTGTAATATTGTACTAAGCAGGATGTGGTAGAGTATCTGGTCATTTTCCAACAATGATGTTCAATTATGAATAACTATGGAAGTCATTTCTTCAAAATGATTGTGGAAGTCATGCTCCATTCTCGGTAAAATGTGATTAAATTAATTTCATTATGAAATTCATTTGATTCCTTTAATCTATGAGATTGTAATGTGTGTAGGTCTTTGAACAAGGCCTTACCAAGGAACCATCAGATGGGTAAAAGCTCAGAATCAGTACCATAAGGAGAAATGCAAAGTTTCAAAGCACAGTAGATGAGAGGGCATGGAAATTAGGGTGTGGAGTCCTAAATCCAAGAAAGATAAAGACATGGAGTCTTTTATATTTAGGGGGCAAAGTCTTGAATATTTAAAAAGATCAAGTTGTGGAATCTTAGATCTTTGGAGTAGATCAGGGTGTGGAGTCCTCAATCTACTAAGGCAGGGAGACGCATGAAATAGGGGTGTAGAATCCCTATTCTATAGAATGAAAATACCACTCATGGATGAATTTCCTTAAATAAAATTTCATTCTCACATTTCTAGAATTACTTTCTAAAATTAGAAAGTCATGTCTAGTGTTATGCTCTTAACCTGCAAAGCGATACCCAAACAGAGAATTTGCGAAGAAAAGATACCGAGAACACAAAATATGCGAAGAAAAGATACCCAGAGCACAGAATAGCAATGATTTTATTATCCAGAGAGAAATGTTCACAGGCCTCTTCGAGGGGGCAACCTCCAATAGAGCAGAGCTCGATTACAAAACAAGACACCATACTCCTCGCAGGGAGTCTCTATCCTTTATATATGACTCATACATGCAATACCACGAGCCAATATCATGGATTTTATTAATACCATCTATCTAATACTACCGCCCATTTACCATCTAACTAATACTTCCGCCCATTTGCAACTAACTATGGTCCCGTCATTAATTGCGGGTTAACCACTTACAATTATTAATATGGGCTTTATTGACTCTTGACTATGACGTGATCCCATGACATAAATAAGGGTGTTAGGGTGGGACCCTAACATGCCCTCCCCCTTAAGACTAGCCTTGTCCTCAAGGCTGAAGCTGCGGAAACTGCTGAAGAATAGCGGCTGGTTCCCAAGTTGCATCTTTCGGCGAGGTGTCTTTCCATTTGACTAGGACCTCCTTAATCACGCGGCCACGCAGGTGCTTGTCTCGTGTGTCTAGAACCTGTTCAGGTTGAAGCCAGATTGATCCTTCTTCATCCAATTCAGGTAGACTGGTTTGAACTCGGCAATTGTTCCCAATCACTTTCTTGAGGCACGATACATGGAAAACTGGGTGGATTTTTGCTGTAGGTGGCAAAGCCAGCTTGTAAGCCACTTCTCCAATGCGCTGAAGTACTTGATATGGTCCGTAGAATTTTGGAGAGAGCTTTTGACAGCCCTTGTCTTTGAGTGATGTTTTCTTATATGGTTGTAGCTTCAAAAAGACCTGATCCCCTTCTTGAAATTGGCGCTCTGAGCGATGTTGGTCAGCCTGTTGCTTCATACGGTTCTGAGCTTGATGAAGATTCTCGCGCAAGTGGGCCAGCATGGTTGCACAGTGTTGTAAGAGTTGATCCACTGCTTGTACTTCGGAGCACCCCATGAGATAAGAAGTAGGGGACGGCGGAAGTTGTCCATAGACTGCTTCATAGGGAGTCATTTTGGTGGTGGCATGATAGTTGGTGTTATACCACCATTCCGCTAGAGGTAACCACTATGCCCAAAGGTGTTGTTTTTCTGAAGTGAAACACCTCAGGTAGGTTTCTAGGCATTTGTTGACGGCTTCGGTTTGACCATCTGTTTGCGGATGATATGAAGTACTGAGTTTGAGTTGAGTGCCTTGTAGTCTGAAGAGCTCCTGCCAAAAATTACTGGTGAAGATTGGGTCGCGGTCGGACACAATCGAAGTGGGCATGCCATGCAATTTGAAGATTTGATCCATGAAAGTTTGAGCAACCAAAGTAGGTGTGAATGGTTGGGGTAGAGCGCAGAAATGAGCATACTTCGATAGTCGGTCCACAACCACCATGATGACTGATTTGTTCCCAGACTTTGGAAGACCTGTAATGAAATCCATGGAGATCTCCATCCAAATTGACGCCGGAATGGGCAATGGTTGTAATGTGCCTGGTGTGTTGACGGTTTCCCCCTTGTGGCGTTGACAGACATCACATTCTGCTACAAAAGTAAGGATGTCCTGTTTCATGCCGGTCCAAAAAAATGATCTTCTGGTGCGAGCGTATGTCTTCTGAAAGCCCGAATGTCCTGCAATGGGAGAGGAGTGCAATTCTGCCAAAATGCGACTTTTGAGGGTGGATGTTGGTGATATGACGACTCTGTCCTTGTAGCGAAGAATATCATTCTGCCACGAGTAGCCCTTGCTGGAATTAGGATCTGCCTGTAATTGAGAAATGAGTTGGGAGAGCTCAGGATGTGAAAACCATTCCCCGCGAGCCTCTTCAATCCAGTCTGGAATGGGGAGGGATATTGCGAGCATATTACTTTCCTCCTCAAATTGGCGTGACAATGCATCTGCTACCCTGTTGTCTTTCCCTTTCTTGTAAATGATCTCAGAATCATAACCCAGCATTTTGGCTAACCATTTATTTTGTTGGGGGGAAGATAGGCGTTGCTCCAAAAAATATTTATGACTGTGATGATCTGTGCGGATTTGGAAACGTCGCCCCAACAAGTAAGGTCGCCAGGTCTCAACTGCATGTAAGATGGCCATCATTTCCTTCTCATAGGTAGATTGGCCCAAGTTCTTCCCACTTAGTTGTTGGCTGGTGAAGGCCAATGGTCGCCCTTCCTGCATTAAGATTGCTCCAATACCTGTTCCCGAAGCATCAGATTCAATGACAAATGTTTTGGTGAAGTCCGGTAGTGTTAAGACCGGAGTGGAACACATGGCGGTTTTGAGAGCGGTAAATGCCTGTTGTGCTTCTTCATTCCAGAAGAAGGAATTTTTCTTGAGAAGTTGCGTCAGGGGCTTCGCTATGCGGCCATAGTTGCGGACAAATTTACGATAATCCTCTCAAGCTTTTCAAGGTCTTAGGTTGAGGCCATTCTTGCATTGCCTGGATCTTTTTGGGATCAACCTTGACACCTTCACGGCCCACAATGTGGCCTAAATACTCAACTTCTTCCATGCCAAACGCACACTTAGACATTTTGACAAATAGTTTATGCTTGCTGAGCAGTTGCAAGAGGATATCTACATGCTTAAGATGTGCCACCCAAGTGCCACTATAGATGAGGATGTCATCGAAGAAGACCAGGACAAATTTTCTGAGATATGGTCTGAGGAGGTGATTCATAAGGCTCTGAAAAGTAGAGGGGGCATTACAGAGACCAAATGGCATGACCAAGAACTCATAATGGCCTTCATGAGTTCTGAAAGCTGTCTTGGGAATGTCAACTTCCTTCATGCGAATTTGGTGGTAGCCTGAGCGAAGATCCAATTTAGTGAAGAATTGAGCCCCATTGAGTTCGTCCAGCAAATCGTCAACCACTGGGATGGGAAATTTATCTTTGACTGTTAACTTATTGAGGGCCCTGAAGTTTGGACACATCCGCCACTCCCCATCTTTCTTGAGGACCATGACGACTGGAGATGAGTAAGGACTAATACTAGGACGAATGACACCTGCTTCCAACAATTCCTTGATGATTTTTTCTATTTCATTCTTTTGGGTGAACGGATGTCTGTATCGCCGCACATTTGGGGGTTGGGCCCCTGGGACCAATGTGATGCTATGATCATGTTCCCCTCGCGAGGGTGGAAGTTCATGAGGTTTGTCAAAGACCGTTCGATTTTTATTCAAAATCTGTTGCATCTCAGGATGAATTGGCGAAGACATGGTATCTACTACCTGGATGGCATTAAATTGATCTACTACTCCATGATGGCCCTTTTTTAACAATTTTTCCATACGATGCGAGCTTATGATAGAAGGGGCTCCCGCTTGTAGCCCACGGAGGGTATGTGTGTAGTTGTTCTGCTTAAAACTCATATATAACTCCTGGAAATCCATTATGATTGGCCCAAGAGTGCGGAGCCATTCCGCACGTAGGACAATGTCGCAACCCCCCATGTGTATTGCAAACATGTGGGTTTTCAATTGATAATCCCCCATTTGAATTTTGACATTTTCACAGCGACCTTCACATTTCATTGTGCCTCCATCTGCAATCTGGACTTGGAAGTTAGAAACTGCTCGGACATAACAATGTGCTGCTTCAGCGATCTTTTGGTGGATGAAATTATGGGTACTTCCACTATCAATCAAAACTATTACTGGTCGATGTTTAAGAAAACCCCTGATTTTGAGAGTTTGAGGTGAAGAAATTCCTGCCAATGCATGTAGCGAAATCATTGGTTCATCAGATACCATCTCCTGTTGGTTATCTTCTTCGGTCGCCTTTGGTTCCTCAAGTGGTGGATCTTCCTCGGTGGAGCTGTAGTCAGTGGCATCTATTTGAAAAAACTTGTGCTCTTTGCATTTATGACCCGGGGAATATTTTTCATCACAGTAGTAACATAATAATGTAAGGGGCCCACAAGTAGTTAATAATAATGTAAGGGGCCCATGGTATTAGTTAATGGTATGAGGAAACCATGGTAATGATACATGGTATTGTATGTATGAGGGCTATATAAAGGCTAGAGACTCCACATGGAGGATATGAAGAGAAGGATTATTGTATGAACAGGCATATGGCTTGTGGAGTGTTCTCCTTCCTTAAGGAGTGAATGTATGGTGTTGCCCTACCTTAAGGGTCTTGATAATAAAGAAGCATTTATCTATATTTGATCTTGTTATTCTTGGGTTTATTTATGTTATCATATCATATCTATAATATTCTTGGGTTAGATCTACAACAAGTGGTATCAGAGCTACAACAATTGGTATCAGAGCTACAACAATTGGTATCAGAGCTCTTTCTTGGGCAAACCGTGGAGAATTTTTTTTTTTTTTTTTTTGCAGGGATTTTTGGGTGGCGAAATTGTAGATCAGATCTGTACGTTTTGGTGTCAGATCTATAGAATCTAATTGCAGATCTATATTCCTGGTGAAAAAATAGCTGATTTCAAAAAAAAAATCGGTTGAATCGGAGTCCGGATGAAGAAGATATCGCTGATTTAAAAATCAGTGGGGTTGTAGACAATTTTCAGGGCAGCGATTTGCGGCACAGATCTAGACGTCCTGGTACAATATCAGGTAAAATCTAATTGCAGATCTGGAATATTTGTGAAAAAACACCTAATTTCAAAAAAAAAATCAGTCGAATCAAAGTCCGGATGAGGGAGATATCGCTGATTTAAAATCAGCTCTTTTTGCAGAAATTTTGGGTTAAATTGGCCCCAATTCTTAAATTGTCCATTGCAACGCTGATACCATTCCTTCCATTGCCATCGTTCACTGTCCAAGTACATGGTGCCCACCATAAGCTTAGTCCCCTCATCTATGATATGATTCAATTGAAAATACTGCTCCATTTGTGCTAGCCATGCAGACGTGTGAGAACCGTTAAATTTATGCATATCCAACTTGGGAGGTCTCTGATTGGGTGGTGGATGGGTGTGCCAGACGTGAGGAGAGTGGCTAGACTCCCCCTCATGGTATTCATGACCCTTATACGCCTCCTCGTGGGCTGGCTCCTTGCCCTTGTCCTGTAGTAGGCAATCTAATCCTTTAAGATGATTTTCGATCCTTTCCACCATAGAGTGGAGGGAGTGCACCTCTTCTTCTAGTTTTTCTACCCTTTCATTGGCCATTGCTTGAGCGCGAGTTTCTACCATACACCCGTCTGACAAAAATTTGGGACCGCTGAAATTTTTTTTACTAAGAATTGAATGGTACCACCTTGCTCAGCTCGTCGTCCTGATTCTGATGGGCTAGGTCACCAATAAGCACCCTGGAACAACTGCTGCTGCTGATCTGGAATGTCCGATCTGGTGGATCTGAGAGATCTGAATGGTGGAGCAACTGCTGCCGCTGATCTGGAATGTCCGATCTGGTGGATCTGAGAGATCTGAATGGTGGAACAACTGCTGCTGCTGATCTGGAATGTCCGATCTGGTGGATTTGAGAGATCTGAATGGTGGAGCAACTGCTGCCGCTGATCTGGAGATGATGTGTGATCCCTCGAGAGAAAGGGAACTATGGTCTTGGGGAGTGTCAGGTGCTACAGATCGCAATATACATAAGGGTCTGACAGTAGTACTCGGACCAATGTTTCAGGGCTCTAACTAAGGAGGATCGACCGTACCCTTAGCCGTACAACCCGACTACCCTATCGTACGGGCGAGTAATCTCTCCGAGTGCTGTTCTCAGTGTACTGTAGCCACAAGACGACTGAAGTTTTTATCTATGGCGAGGTTTCAAGGGAGCTAGGGGGCTTCCTATATACCCAGAGGGTACGTGGAAGACAGTCCGTGCGCGGTTCTGTCTAATGCGCTACTACTCGAAGGGGTACCCACAGGGGTTACAAGGGAGTCCAACAGACGTGACCACCTCTTGTATTTCCTGCGTGCATGCCTCCCCAAATCCGCAGGTTTATGCGCTTAACGACAGATCCAGTGGTTTAAAGACGCCGGAACACATCTCTAGCCTAAAAATTTTTTGCTAAAATTTGGAGATCCCACCGAGCCCTGGAAAGTGCTCTGATACCACTTGTTATGCTCTTAACCTGCAAAGCGATACCCAAACAGAGAATTTGCGAAGAAAAGATACCGAGAACACAAAATATGCGAAGAAAAGATACCCAGAGCACAAAATAGCAATGATTTTATTATCCAGAGAGAAATGTTCACAGGCCTCTTCGAGGGGGCAACCTCCAATAGAGCAGAGCTCGATTACAAAACAAGACACCATACTCCTCGCAGGGAGTCTCTATCCTTTATATATGACTCATACATGCAATACCACGAGCCAATATTGTGGATTTTATTAATACCATCTATCTAATACTACCGCCCATTTACCATCTAACTAATACTTCCGCCCATTTGCAACTAACTGTGGTCCCGTCATTAATTGCGAGTTAACCACTTACAATTATTAATATGGGCTTTATTGACTCTTGACTATGACGTGATCCCATGACATAAATAAGGGGGTTAGGGTGGGACCCTAACATCTAGCATCTCAAGCACGACTTTCCAAAAATAGTAAATCACTTTACATAAATTGGTAATCAAGTGGATATGAAGAAAAGCGAATTAACTTATCATTAATCAATCCTAATAGTTCAATCTTGATTGAATCCTCAATATTAGTAATATTATTATTATCTTATTATTAAAAAAGAATTACAAGTCAATTTTATCTCCTCAATTAATTCACACATCTCCTTCATGACTCTCGTGGCTCTATGTAACTCTCTCTCTCTCTCTCTCTCTCTTTCTCTTTTAGATAATTCATTATACTCTATTTTATGCATTCATCGAAGAATGGCATATTCCTTTTCAATCATTAAAAATATGTCATAAAATATTCCTCTTACGCTCTATTTAATGCATACCTCTCCTTAATGGCATAAGTTAAACTCCTCTAAATGGAATCCAATGCATTCACATTACTCCTCCTTTATGACAAGAATTGGTTGCTCCTCCTATATATGAGTCTCATGTATTCTCACTTGGGGGATGAGGAGGCCAAGAGTGGAAGAGACTTGAGGAAAATAGTGAGAGGGAGAGATATGGAGAGTAGCCATTTGCTTCCATAATAAATCTGAAATTATTGTTAAAATCCTAAGATCTCTAGCTATTGAGGTTGGCCATGAGTGGTATTGAGAGGAAGTGAAAATTTGCTTCCTTAGTTTGCCTTGAAAATCTCTCTACTATTGTCTTTTGGTACTGTTTGTGAGCTTTTTCATCTCGGGGGTTCTAGGGGGAGAAGTTCTTCCTGGATATGGTTGGGAGGAAAACCGGGTGGTTCACAATGAGTTGGTAAGGATATTGGAGTTGGAGCATACTCTCATTGGAGCTGGAGCATACTCCCATTTTTTTGAGTTGTATAAATTCACTGCCAGGTATGTTGACAACATTATATTGTGTTTTTTTTGTAGTTCATTACATGGTTTTGCTTATTTGATTGTTGACTGAAACTTAGATGTATATCAAATGTTGCACATTAAACGATGAAAGAATTTTGCAATAACTATAGTTTATTTTATGAAAGTTTTTTTTTATACAGTTTCGTTGCAAGCTGATTTACATCATGTATTAATGGCTGAACCATTTAGGCTCCCATGATTTTTATGAAAACATGTTAATAGCATAAATTTGGTCTTTCCTTCTCTTTTTACAGTTGTAGATAAGTTTGCACAGTATATGTTTGACAAAAGGGATAAATGAGATAGTATGAATTTCTTTTGGGTTGTCATTTTAAATAATCACATTACTGGGCATTTCAGTTTCGATTTATTTAAACTTCAGGGGGTATATGAACCTTGTTAGAGCCTAGATTTGTCTCAGGCTGAAAAGACAAGGTTCTAGGTCCACATCAAACCACGCTCAACCTCGTAGCTAGCCCTACGAGGACAAGAGAGGGCTCTCTCCGGGTCAATATCGGCAAAAGGTAATCGATGAGGCTCAAGATGAATAAATTTGCAACTGATCCTAGGCTAGGTATTAAGTGCAGGGATTTGATTTGGTTTTTTGTGAGTTTTGTTGAAAAAATGGGAAAGGCAAATTTGGGCTCGGGGATGAGGCACAGTTTCTGTAGAGTTCTGATTGGGGCAAGGAAGGCAATCATTTTGATGCTTTAAAGTGAGTGAGATGGATAGATCAGACCAGTGAGGAGCTAAAGAGAGCAAGAGAGTCTCAAGAATTCTCCTTAAACAGATGAAAACATGAAAATTTAAACAAATTCAAAGGCAGAGCATAGAAGTTATGGATCCTACCTTAATCACTCATTTGCTCAAATTCAGAAGAAGAAGAAGGAAAATGATACACATAACATTAATGAACTTACAATTACTCAAAGAAGCACACCATCAAAACATAAAGCCGCATGGATTCCAAACAGTGCTGCAAAACCCTGGTCTTTCCTTTGCCAAAAATGCATAAGTGAATGTACAATAGAGTACCAAACTTTTCCCAAGAGTCCAACCTTGAAAATGTCTTAGAAATTACATGATATAGACTAGCCCAACCCATTCCCTTGCCTCTAGCGGTCAATCTCATCATTCTAGGAGCTGTTTCAACCAATTCTAAACAAAGCACTAAAATCTAGGCAATCAAAAACAACTTGCCTCTATAAGGTAGGAAACTGATTCATTCACTAAATTTTCACTTTTTAGTGAATGAATCCTCTAGAACAAGTAAATAAGTGCCAAAATTACATCATTTCCATCCAATTACATCAAGATAAGTCAAAAATAACATCAAGAAGCAAAACTAGTTAAACTAGCTGAATTTCTGAGCTGGAAGGTGAAAAATTGGGCAAAAAACCTCTGTGCGCCGCGCCAATTTCTGTATGCATAGCGCCACTTTGATGCTGATTTTGAGGCACTTTATAAAGTCCAAATTGAGCCCAAGTGTGCCTTTTGGAAAGCCCTACCTGTCTACTTTCCAACCCAAGTGGAATTTCTGAATTAGGTGCCCATTTTCCTCTCCAAAACCTCAATCTCCCAAGACTGCTTCCTGTGTGTGAAATTAGGGGCAAAGAGGTCATTTTAGGGTGTTTTTGACCTCCTGAGGACTCAAAACTTGCCCAAACTTCTTGGCCATGCACCGAAAGTCATGATTTTTCATGAAAAATCCAAAAATATAAACGTTTTTGCATTTGGAGCCTCCTATCATAAGCGTGCGCCACATGGTGCGGTGCAGAGGGAGAAAAACCCTGTTTTTTGTACAAAAATTTACAAAAATACCAAAAATGCCCCAAATTTCTTGAAATTTGGGCTGGAGATTCTTCATTAAGTGTTATACTGGGCTAAAGAGGCTTTGGCCAATATCTAAAGATGATCGAGCTCCCTTTGCCTCTTTTGCTTCTTTATTGCCTTCCTTAATTTTGCCTTCAAATTCCTGATTCGGGCCTTGCACACCTTGTTTTGCGCCATGTAGTGGAAAGCCATGTGTCTTAGCAATACATGGTATTTTTCATCCTTGTCCAACAGCCTCTCTAAGTGCATGTTAACTCTTTCAAGATTGGCCTTCCGGTCCTCATTAATCTCTTGCTTCAATGACGTGAGCTCAACTCTTCTCCTTTGTGCAGCTTGGCGATGCTCACGAATGTTTTGTAGCTCCATGATTGCTTGCTGATCGTCAATCTGTTTATTCCTCTACTCCAAGTACTTCATGGTCCACTTAGCCCTCTCCAAGTCAAGCGATATGGCTTCGATCTCTGTTTTCTGCTCCTGGATGATCTCTCTAAGTTTGGCGCTTTGTGGACCCATATCTGTATCATCATCATGAATGAGAATGAAGTCAGTCTCTCTTTCACCTGAAGGCCCCTCATCCTGCATTGGACTCTTGCCTTTGTCCTATACCTGTGATGCTGATGGAGGAATCAAGGCCACTTCCACCCTGGGTGGAGATAACACTCACTTTGCCACTGCAAACAAATGTCTGGTGCCTCTCTGATATGTGATGAATACCGGCACACTAGCGGTCTCATGGTGCTCATACTGATGAGAAGGTTCACCTTCATGCTTAACCTTTGATAATCCCCGTGAAGCTCTGAAGAAGTCACGAGAGATGAAAACATCCCAAGTGATGCCCTGTACTCCAAGCTGATGAACCACCAAAATCTTAATAAGAGAAAAATGATAGACACTGTTAAGTTGCTGCTGTATATGAACTGTGGTTGGACTGCTCTTCAATGATGTATGAAACTGCTATGTTGTAATGCAATATAGTTGGATTTTGCCACCAAGGGGAAAAAAACAAATGCAACCAGGGAATGTTAGGAAGGGGAAAACAGTAGGGGATTAGGGAATATTGAAATAAATTTTATTAGGGAGAGGAGGGGAATTTTATGTATGGGAATAGGGTTTAGGGTTTGGGATTGTTGTATAGGGTTGGGAGATTTTTATAAGGGCTAGGGTTTTGGGGTTTTGGGATTTGAATGTAGGAAAGAAAATGTAGGATTGATGAGTTAAGTGGGGGGGTAGGAAATGACGAAACAAGGGAGAAATGGGGAAGGAGGAGAGTCCTTGGTGACAAATCAAAGATTTAAGAACCCACAGCAATCTTCCTTTGAAGGAACTTTAGATGTAGGGTTTGGATTTTTGTTTCAACCGTTATCACCCATAAACCACCAACACTTATCACAAAATTTGATGCAACGTCAAGAAGAAGGCCCTACCTGGTAAATTCACGCAAGGAATGAGCAACTTGGACAAATTTCAAGCAATATCGGGTTATGGACTATATGCGCCACGCCAAGAACCCAGTGCGTCGTGCGCTTCTAGTGCACTGCACCCGTTCAGAATAAAACTGGGCAGTTTCTCCCAGTGCGCGACACCGGCTGGTTGCAAACAATTTCACCCCAAAACACGCACTTGCTCGCCCAATTCACTTTGAAATGTTTTTCTCTGACCTTGGCATGTAGAATGACATTGATCTTCATAGAAAAACCTTTATAAAGACATTGATTTGATTTTTGGTTCTTCAAAACCCATTTTTGTAATGTTTTGAAATTGGCACTTTTTCACAATTAATGCAAATCTGTCTTTTTGTTTCCTTCTTGATTTTTGGTTGAAATGATGAAATTCTTGGCAATTTTTTGTAGGGATAGTTGTCATGGAATTTGGAAAAGGAGACCAGGGCTGCGCCTGAAGATTTCAAGAACTGAATTTTTTTGAAAATTATTACAAAAAAACAAAATGTCGAATTGTCTTCAAAATAGAGTTTTGAAGAAAAGTCATAATCCATCTGTATGATGATAAAAATATTTGAAATAACAACTTATTAAGAACCTCCCTCTAGCCTGCTAGCTTTATTAGACCCTGTTTGAAGACCAAATTGACTAACCCTAGACCTAATGACTAAAATGATTGTTATGACCTAGAAACTGAAACAGGACTGCAAATGACTTTTAAGACTTGATTTTGATGGACAGACTTGAGCCAACAGTGCAAAGCATGAGGGGAATGAATGACAAAAGCCCTTCCGACAGAGTTTATGGCATGCTCCTAGCGGAATGCAACTGAGTGAAACGAGCGAGACACCTAAAAAATGAAATGCAAAAAGAGTTTTGATCTCTGACGGAGGGATAACCAGACTGACTCTAACATTGGCTCCAATGGGGATGGTAGCTCTTTAGAGGTGCCAAGAACGACAGATCTCTAGAAGAGCTAGACAGTGCCTTCATCCATTGGGCTATGGAGTCATTATTTCGACAAACAACACAAGACTTCAGACTCGACTTATTTGACTGAAACTTGACTTCAAAATGACTTGATAATAAAACTAAAATGACTGAAAAACTGACTCGACAAACTGAACTCAAAACTGAAATCTTTCTTCAGAATTATAGCCTTCACTTCAAGCCCTAGACTGAAGAAAAGATCACAACACACACTTGTAGTGAAACTAAAATCTAATGGTAGTTACAATGACAATGAAAACAACATAAAAAACTCAGAAAAGGTACCACTTGAGCAGCCGACCATTGACTGGCCCTCCTGGACAATCTTCCCCGTTCATCTCCTTCAAAAGAAAGGCATTCTGACCCCAATATGCTGCAATCTTAAAAGGACCTTTCCAGAGATTTTCAAACTTACCGTGCTTGCCCTTTTCTTCATTTCTTGCATCCCACTTTAACACCACATCATCTAACTGAAATTGGTCTGCCTTTTATTTTCTGTAATAAACCTTTTTAATTCTCTCCTACAACTTGAATGTGTTTTGAAAAACATCTTCCCATGTCCGCTGCAAGTGGATCATTTGATTTAGTCTTCTCTGCATTGGATCCTCTTCACTACCAGCCTCTTGAAGAAGTTTGACTACGAGAGCTGAAAGAGAGGTATGGAACACTGTATCAACTCCATAAGCTGACTCAAACGGGGACATACCAATGGATTTCTTCTGACTCACTCAATCTGCCCAAAGTGCATGGACCAGCTTCTTATGCCAACTTTTCTTGTTTATTTCCCGCATATTTTTAATGATATTAACCAAAGATTTGTTGGAAGGCTCCACCAATCCATTGCCTTGTGGATGATAGGCGGTTGAGTGCCCCACCTTCCTTGCCCCAATCAGAACTCTACAGAAACTGTGCCTCATCCCCAAGCCCAAATTTGCCTTTCCCATTTTTTCAACAAAACTCACAAAAAACCAAATCAAATCCCTGCATTTAATACCTAGCCTAAGATCAGTTGCAAATTTAGTCATCTCGAGCCTCATCGATTACCTTTTTCTGAGATTGACCCAGAGAGAGCCCTCTCCTATCCTCGTAGGACTAGCTACGAGGCTGAGCGTGGTTTGATGTGGACCTAGAACCTTGTCTTTTCAGCCTGAGACAAATCTAGGCTCTAACATACCTTACGACCATGTCGCCCCAACTTTGTTTTTGAAAAATAGAGTTTCCAAATCTGGTTCTATAATCTTCTATGTACTGCAAAAACTGTGCCTCATCCCCAAGCCCAAATTTGCCTTTCCCATTTTTTCAACAAAACTCACAAAAAACCAAATCAAATCCATACACTTAATACCTAGCCTAAGATTAGTTGCAAATTTAGTCATCTCGAGCCTCATCGATTACCTTTTGCCGAGACTGACCCGGAGAGAGCCCTCTGCTGTCCTCGT
This sequence comes from Pinus tabuliformis, assembly GCA_031772625.1. NCBI lineage: Eukaryota > Viridiplantae > Streptophyta > Pinopsida > Pinales > Pinaceae > Pinus > Pinus tabuliformis. Next base: position 1,249,854,376 of record CM062816.1, on the reverse strand, counting down.
AGGGCTAGCTACGAGGCTGAGCGTGGTTTGATGTGGACCTAGAACCTTGTATTTTCAGCCTGAGACAAATCTAGGCTCTAACATACCTTATGACCATGTCGCCCGAACTTCGATTTCGAAAAATAAAGTTTCCGAATCTGGTTCTATAATCTTCTATATTTTACAGATTTGTTGCTGCTGCCTAATGGTTTGTCTTGCTTCTTTTTTTTTGTAGCTGTGATTTACCTGGTAATCTCTTTTTATGAAACCAGTCTATTATATAAACTTGGAATTATTATTTTAAAGTATAAATGGTTAATACATTGATAGTTTAATAAACCTATGACTACTTGTTTGATAGTTTAATAGCTAGCAGCTTGTTTTGTGACTGCTAACCATTGTTCAAATTTCCCAATGGCTGTAGCTACATCGCTGTGAGCTATTTGTAAAAATTATTAAATATTTATAATCATTATGTCCCTAATTTTTGTATATGCAGTAATGTAGATGGATGAAATTCTACTTATGTGTTAGGTTCACTTCTTGGCATTACTGACAAAGAAAAAGAAATTATGTAATCTTAGATTCATGTTAGTTAATTTTGGTGAAATCACCTTAAGGGTTATGGTTGTAAGTGTTTGACAAAATGCCTCAATGGCTGTACATTTAATTCTTGCAAACTATTTGACATAATGCTTCAATGGTTGTAGCTAATTACATCTACAAATTGTCTATAAAAATGATTAAGTAAATTTAGGATTTGCATCCAAGGTGTTTCTAGAAATATCTCAAAGAATAAGCATGATGATTCCATTGAATTAAAAATCCATGGAAGGAAAATTGGTTAGGTGAAATGTTGTAATTGTTAGCTCACATATGAATTCATAATAATTGGAAACCACTCCTTTACAAATTGAATTATCTTGTTTTTCTTCCCTTTGTTTTACCAAAGAATTCATAGGTATATTATCTAGAACAAAATCAAATTACTCACTCTTAAATACTCTTAATTGCAATAGAATGAACAATTATCTTATTGGAAATTGTGGTTTGTAAATATTGATATTATTTATCCCACTAAAGACTCTATCATTTAAATGTGATTTTAAGACTTATGGTTGTAAGTTTTGGATCTTGAGGAACCATGACCCGGTAGCCTTAATGAGAAGTTTAATATTACCATGGGTTAGTTAGTTAGTAGAAATTAGTATGTAGTGTAAAGAATACCAATAAAAACAAAAAACAAAAATATAGATATATGACCTTGCATTAACTTTTCAAACTTAAATCGCATTTTGAGTCAGCCTTAGTATAACACTGATGGTTGGTAATGTGGGACCTTACATATGGTATCAGAACCAAGTTAAAACTCTAGGACCTAGAGCTTGCCTACTAATATTTGTTTACTTACCTAAATTTTTCCTTGGCTAGGTTAAGTAATCATGGAGAGAACATCAAGGAGGAGGAAGGAAGTCTCATCTCCACCTCCCCAAGATAAAGAATCTGAGCAAATATCCATCAAGGAAGTAAGGAATATGATGTTATCTTTCCAAAAGAAAAATTGAAGTCTTTATTAGAAGGGTTGGGGGAAATCCTTCAGTGCCTGGTTCTTCATCTCAATTAGAGAGGCAACAAATACCATCTGATGGAGATGTACATAGAGATTTGGAAAAAGTTAAGCTTCCTATCTTTAAGGGTACAACAAAAGGGGAGGTAGCATAAGCTTGGTTGGAAAACATGCGCCTATGTTTTGAGTTGCAGAATTATTCTAGCAACCAAAAGGAAAAGTTGGCTATATACCAAATTAATTAGAGTGCAGTATTATGGTGGAGGAACTTATAATCCCAATTGGGATACTCCATGTCTACCTTGACATGGGAATGATTTGAAGAGGAATTTCGAGCAAAGTACCTTTCTGCTGAATACTTGGAGAGGAAATTGAATGAGTTCCATGATTTTAAGCAAGGAACTAAGACAATCCTTGAATATGAAGCACGATTCATGGAGTTGCTTAGATATGCCACCCATATAAATATTGAAGCCCTCAAGGTAAACAAGTTTTTGTATGGATTGAATCCTATTATGAAGGAAAAGGTGCGCATTTTGAGGCCTACTACATTGCATGAGGTAGTGCAACAAGAAATTATAGTCGAGGAAGAATTATCGGGGAACAAAGGGGGGAATAAAACCCCAAATCTATCATTCCATGGGAAAACTCCTCAAAGGGGAGGACAATATGTAAGACATAAGTCAGGTGGTTCACATCATCAAGGATTTCAAAAGAATCATACTTTTAAGAACCAAAGAAATAACCCAAGGCAACATCTTCAACAAAGTAATGCTCACACTCAAGAATCACCTAATAAAAGGGTCAAATTTATGAAAAATGCTCCCACTAATGGATGTTGGACTTGTGGAGGACCTCATTATGAGCGAGATTGCCCTGAAAAGAAGACTGAAGCACAATCAGAGTAGGAACAAGCCACTGTTAGAGATATGGGCAGAGCCCATAAGATTCATGCAGTTGTGCAAAATTGCCAGGTCGAGCATCAGTCTATAGTGCTTGAAGCATCAGGTAAGCTAAATGGTATGGTTGTTACTATTTTGATTGATCCTGGTGCAACTGAAAGTTTTATTTCTCCTAATGCTTTATTGAAATGTAAATTGGTGGTGATAGAGAAAAATGATTTTTATCAGGTTTAGATGGCCTCAGGGTGATCTCAAAAGGTTGAATGCTTAGTGCAAGAGTGCCCTTTAGACTTGGGAGTGTGTGTCACAAATGTGAATCTTTATGTGACGCCACTTGGTCACTATGATGTGATAATTGGGATGGACTGGCTTGAAGCCCATTGGGCTGTGCTTAGTTGTTAAAGAAAAAACACTTCCTTTTTTAAGTGATGAGGGCCAAACTATGGTTATCCATGGGGAAAGGAGACCTGTTTCTTTAAGTCTTATGTCATTCTTGCAGATGAAGAGAAGTGTTAGGAAACAATGTCAAATGTATGTTGTAATGACTTTAAATGAGGGAGATATTTCATCCTTTGAACAATATCCTTTCCTTTCAGAATTCTCTGATATCTTTCCAGAGGAGTTGCTTGGTTTACTTCCAAAGTGGGAGATTGACTTCTCCATAGAGTTAAAGCCTGGTACCGAACCTATATCCAAAGCTCCCTACCAAATGTCTATTATTGAACTTCGTAAGTTGCAAGTGCAACTTCAAGGGTTATTGGATAGGGGTATGATTAGACCTAGTGTTTCACCTTGGGGAGCTCCAGTGATATTTGTAAAGAAGAAGGATGGATCCCTTCAGCTCTGTGTTGACTACATGCAATTGAATCGAGTAACTATTAGAAATCAATATCCTTTGCCTCGCATTGATGATTTGTTTGATCAAATGAAGCGAACCACCATATTCTCCAAGATCGATCTTTGATCTGGATATCATCAACTCAGAGTTAAAGAAGAGGATATTTCCAAAACTACTTTTTGAACTCATTTTGGTCATTATGAGTTTGTGGTTGTTCCTTTTGGGTTATCTAATTCCCTAGGAGTGTTTATGAGTCTAATGAATGGTGTATTTAGGAATTACTTGGACAAATTTGTACAAGTGTTCCTCGATGACATCCTAATCTATTCAAAGTCCCCAGAAGAGCATGAGAAACACCTGAGATTGGTGTTACAATGCTTAAGAGAAAATAAACTTTATGCAAAAATGTCCAAATGTTCTTTTTTCCAATCAAAAATCCATTATCTTGGACACATTATCTCTAGTGAAGGCATTACTGTTGACTCAACAAATATTGATGCAATTTCAGAATGGCCAACACCCTCTAATGTGCATGAAGTGCGTAGCTTCATGGGTATGGCAGGATACTATCAGAGATTTGTGGAGGGGTTCTCAAAAAGAGCCAGCCCTATCAATTCATTTCTTAGGAAGGGAGTACGATTTAATTGGACAAATGAGTGTAAGCAAGCATTTTCCAAGATCAAGTAATGTTTGACTACAACTCCAATACTGAAGGTTCTAGATATGGATAGACCATTCATAGTATGTACAGATGCATCAAAAGATGGATTGGGCGCGGTATTATCACAAGATGGTAGGGTGATTGCTTATGCCTCTAGGAAGTTAAGGACACATGAGGAAAACTATGCAACCCATGATCTAGAACTAGCAGCTATAGTTCATGCCTTACGACTTTGGCGACATTATCTAGTGAGAAAGAAATTTGAATTGAAAACAAATCACAAAGGTTTGCAACATATATTTACTCAAGTTATCTAAATGCTAGGCAAAGAAGGTGGTCAAAACTCCTAAGTGAATATGATTTTGACATAACTTACATCAAGGGTACATTGAACAAAGTAGCCGATGCACTCAGTTGAAGACCATGAACATTTTCAGTGATTCCATTGAAGATTGATTTATGGGAGTGCATCTTGAGGACACAAGATGTATATGAATGGTTAAAGGAAGTTAAAGTTTCTCTTTCTGGGGAGGGGGCTAAGAAAAACAAGGTAGAAGGGTATTCTTGTGATGACGACGGTATGGTGAGATTCATGCAAAAGATTGTAGTTCCAAATCAAGATGGGCTTCATGAGTTCATTTTGAAAGAAGCTCACCGTGCAACATATATGGCTCACTCGGGAGTCCAGAAGATGTATGTTGATTTAAAGAAAATTTTCTTTTGGGCAGGCATGAAGAAGGATGTAGCAAATTTTGTGGCAAAATGTTTGGAATGTCAACTAGTTAAAGCAGAACATGGTCATCCAGCAAGATTGTTGCAGCCACATAACATTCCTGAGTGCAAATGGGAAGTAATATCTATGGACTTTATTGTTGAATTAGTTGAAACAACTAAAAGGCATAACTCCATTTTGGTGGTGGTAGATAAACTTACTAAGAGTGCCCATTTTATACCCATTATAGATACTTATAAAGCATCTGAAATAGCACAAGTATTTATCAAGGAGGTGGTTAGACTTCATGGTTTTCCTAAGAAAATCATATCAGATAGGGCCTCTATATTTACAGGAAGATTTTGGACTAGTTTCCACGGAGCCCTTCAGACACAATTAAATTTCAGTATAGCTTATCATTTGGAGACTGATGGCCAAACTGAAAGAGTAAATCAACTGTTAGAGGAGATGCTTAGAATGTACGTAATGGATCAACAATCTAAGTGGAAAGATTATCTTCATCTAGTGGAGTTTGCTTACAATAACATTTATCATCGCTCTCTTGGTATGGCACCTTATGAGTTATTGTATGGAAGACCATGTAGAACACCTTTAAGTTGGGATAGAATAGAGGACAGAATCTCAGTAAGTCCTTAAATTCTTCAAGAAATGGAAGAACAAGTGTGTCATATAAGGAAAATATTAAAGTAGGAATAGGATAGGCAGAAGAGCTATGTTGATATGAATAGAGTGGATCATAGTTTTAAAGAAGGGGAATTTGTTTTTCTTCAAGTAAAACCTCAGAAAAGCTCTATTAGGTTTGGGAAAGGATTTAAGTTCTCTCCTTGATTTGTTGGGCCTTTTGAGATCATTGAAAGGGTTGGACCTGTGGCATATCGTCTTGCTTTACCACTAGTTTTTCATTGTATGCATGATGTATTTCATATTTTGGTACTGTGTAAGTATGTTCATGATCCTTCTCACATTTTAGATTGGCATCAATTACAGGTAACGGACGAAGGGAATCTTAAGGTAGAGCCAATTTGCATTTTGGACCATCGCACTCGACAGCTCAGACGTCACATGGTGGACCAAGTAAAGGTCCAATGGGACCCATACAGTCCTAGTTCCACCACTTGGGAAGATGCATCTTCTATGCGTCTTGAGTTTCCTTTTTTGTTTAGTTAAACTTTGGGCCAAATTTACTCCAAGAGGGGGAGTATGTAGTGTCCTATTTTTCTAGTATAGTTTTGTCACTCCCATCAAGGGTTATATACATATGATAGGTTGATCACTTGATTGAGGAATAATGTTTTACATAAATAGTTATATTTCATTTTATGTTTATTTATGACATATTGATCACTGGATTGGGGAACAATGTTTTACATAGTTATATTTCCTCTTATATGTGGCATCATTGATTATCTATATTAGATGGTTTTTATTAAGAAAAATGTTATACATATGTTTTTATGTTTGTATCTGATTTATGAAGCAGGTGTATGACATGGATGGTGATCCAATATTGAGACACATATACCCATGGATTCTCATGGTTATGCAGAATAGATGGTTAATTATGATTTATGGATGATACATGATTTGTGTGATTACATATGTCTAATATTGTACTAAGCAGGATGTGGTAGAGTATCTGGTCATTTTCCAACAAGGATGTTCAATTATGAATGACTATGGAAGTCATCCATCATTCTCGGTAAAATGTGATTAATTTAATTTCATTATGAAATTCATTTGATTCCTTTGATCTATGAGATTGTAATGTGTGCAGGTCTTTGAACAAGGCCTTACCAAGGAACCATCAGATGGGTAAAATCTCGCAATCAGTACCATAAGGAGAAACACAAAGTTTCAAAGCACAATAGATGAGAGGGCATGGAAATTAGGGCATGGATTCCTAAATCCAAGAAAGATAAAGGCGTGGATTCTTGTATATTTATGGCGTGGAGTCCTGAATATTTAAAAAGATCAAGTTGTGGAATCTTAGATCTTTGGAGTAGATCAGGGCGCAAAGTCCTCAATCTACTAAGGTAGGGAGACGCATGAAATAGGGGTGTGGAATCCCTATTCTCCATAATGAAAATACCACTCATGGATGAATTTCCTTAAATAAAATTTGGTTCTCACAATTCTAGAATGACTTTCTAAAAATAGAAAGTCATGTCTAGCATCTCAAGCACGACTTTCCAAAAATAGTAAATCACTTTACATAAATTGGTAATCAAGTGGAGTTGAAGAAAAATGAATTAAGTTATCATTAAT